>JACXSJ010003150.1:0-28759 GCA_014851325.1 Pentalonia nigronervosa
AAAAAAAAAAAAAAAAAAAAAAAAAAAAAAAAAAAAAAAAAAATGGTACAGAAATTCACATAAAATAGTTGCAAAAGTGCAAAAACATAATAATAAAAGTAAAAAAAAATGCATCCGACGATAAACATTGGTGAAATGGGGGATACGTGATGGTGTATTAAGTGTATCGTGTATATAGTGAACAGTTTTAGGCCACTGGTCACCTCTACAGTGCTCTCCGACCGGTAAACGAGCGTTAAAATGTCAGCGTTTATTTGATATCTGTGTGAGTATTCAGTAGAGGTCGGAATTTTATGATTTTACATATTTATTTCTAGTGTATGCAGTTAAATGGAAATAAGATATTATGATGATTCATGAAATATAAAATTCATAGAAAAAAAGTATTTTGCATAAAAAAAATATATTTTTGGGATTAGAGAATATTGAATATTGAACGTTAGAGAATATTTGAGAATATTTTATAAATATTTTTATTCTTGAAAATACTTTTACTCAACTTGAGCGTATACCAGGAGAAAAAAAGAGAAACAGTAAAAACAAAAATATTACAACTTTAACAAAACAACTAAGGATATATATTTTTGAAAAATATTGGACATAATCTTAGTGAAAATAACACAGTACAACTTCTGGAAAATTATGCGCCAACTTGAAATATTCTCTAGCGACATTGGTTGATGTCGAACGATTCTTCAGCATACTATACAAAAACATCACAAATCGGAGTTCTAAAACGACACCATAAAATATGGAAGAATATTTAGTAACGGATAATAACTTTTAAAAACATGTTTCCTCATTGAAAAAAAAAATCTATTCACAGGCACCTACACACATCAGCCATCGTGGTTATTAAGCTAATCTGTATCAAAACTATTAAAAAAAAATTCTTATTCTTTTAAAATTTATTATTTTTGTGTTTTTCAAACTTGAATAACTTTTTTTGTAGTTCCGATATTGAAAAAAGGTCGGCAAGTGGATACCACTCTGCTGTACAGTGGGTGTCTAGTAGGGTCATTGTAATGGATTTGTTAAATTTGAATTCAATGATATAAAATCATTGTAAACGAAAAACAATTCTGAGCGAAGACGATCTGTCAACTAACATAATTAAGCGTATAATATTATTGCTGTTAAAATAATTTATTCTACTATTAATAATATATAGTAGTTTGAATTAATTATTGGAGAAAACATTGCATTTGAAAATGTCATTGAGTGAATAAAATATCATAATATACTTTAAAAGTTTCAAGCACATACACATTTTTTTTTTAAATTATATAATGAAATAACAACTGACATTGTTAATATTTATTCTTCATAATTTAAATATGTAATTTCGTCGAAACATTTTTTTTTAATTTTCACATATAACAAGTTATGAAGAACTTTGTATTAAATTTTCAAGTTTTTTGACCGATTGAAAAAATTTTATCGAGAATAAAAAAAAAAAAGAAAAATCCGAAAGTTTCTTACCTATAAATCGCTCAAAAAAAGTCAAAATATAATTTAATTATGTGTAAATAATGCTTATGGTAACATTTTGTGAAAATTGTATGTATCAACGGTCAATTTTTTTTCAATTGAAGCCAAAGAAACAAAAACAATTTTATCAAAAACCAGTGTTGCGTAAAAATTCCCGTTTTTCCAGACGCTTTTAAAAACTATAGGGAATTTTTAAAAATGACCTCTCCAACGACTAAAGCACCAACCATATTCACTTTCCCGCCAAAAATTATAGTGATGAAGAAAATCAAAGCATTATTTCGACTACTTACTGTGTATACAGGCAGAAAAAAAACATCATAAAATTAATACACTCTTCGTTCCGCTCAGAATCTAAAATTTTGGTGCTTATATATTGTGAGACTTGCAAAAAAATGTATTTAGGTAGGAGCACAATATTATTACCGCACACAGGCCTTTTATTCTGTTGTTCCGACACTGAACAGCAGCCACTGATATTTTGGATTTTCACTGTTACTGGAAAAAATCACAGTTTCCGTCTCTATTATTGAATACTGATTTATATTGTTTTATTAACCTCTAGCAAAGAACAATATCACATAATAAATAATATTATAATTATAATCAATTGTTATGATTATAATAACACGTGCGATGTGCTTATGATAACACTTATCATGCGAATACAGGATTCGGCCGGCCTCCAAGAGAACAAAAATGTTTTTCCATTGTTTTCAAAAATTTACTCTTCTCAATAATGTTCTGGTGTAACAATATTTTTTCTACATTTGCATTAGTTTGATTTGCTTTTAATAAGTACTTTATAGATGTATAGAATACTGTACGATCTTTCTATTAGATCTTGAAAAATTATAAAACTTAAATAACAAGCAGCAGTTATCATGTATACTGTAACCAAATATTTATGTCGTTTCCATTCAGTTAAACGTTCTTATTCTGATGATACAACCCAATTAAAGAAATCTATATTCTTGCCAGTCACAAAATTTAAAAATCGGTTGAATGCAGATCAAACTATTCAAAGAGATAGTCATATCTTTAAGGTAAATTGTAAATAATTTATGTTTAAATAACTACCAAGTATAAAATGATCATTATTGTAGACATGTGGATTTTCTGAACTATATTCGTGGCAAAGGCAAAATGTAAACAATGAAGAATATATTTTACATGATGGACCACCGTATGCTAATGGCTCAGCACATATTGGCCATGCCATAAACAAAGTAGTAACTTTATTATCTATATTTGATTTCTAAGATAATGCATTTATTATATTGTACAGATACTCAAAGATATTACTATACGTTCTAAACTTATAAACGGAAATAAAATAAATTATATACCAGGATGGGATTGTCATGGTTTACCTATTGAATTAAAAGCTGAAAAGATTCACGGGAGCAAGTGGAAGAATTTTTGTCCATTAGAAGTACGGAAAAGTGGTGCGAAATTATGACTTTTAATTACCATCATTAAAAAAATGTCTTAAGTTAATTGAAATTTCAAAAAAATGAATTATAAACATATAAATATTTTTCAGCTAGAAAATATGCTTCAAAAGAAATAGAAAAACAAAAAACAGTTTTTAAGTCATGGGGTATACTTGCTGATTGGGAAAACAATTGTTATTTTACCTATAATAAAAAGTATGTCCAAAAGCAAATTCAACAGTTTTTTAAACTATATAAAAAAGTAATTTTATGTAATATGTCTTTAATGAAATTTAAAAAATACTAATAATCTAATATTTATAGGGGCTAATTTATAGAGATCTCAAACCAGTTTATTGGTCACCTTCATCCAAGTAATATTTTCTCAATTTAACTTTTTAGCACTTAACAATATTTATGTTGCCCCATAATTTTGTAGAAGTGCACTAGCTGAAGCAGAATTGGAATACAACCCTAATCACCGAAGTAAATCAGTTACTGTCAAACTTGATCTATGTCCATCTACTCTTTCGATAGATTTAAGTAATCATAACAGTGAACCTATTTTTGCACTTATTTGGACTACTACACCATGGACATTACCAGGGAATATTGCTGTTGTATATTCACCTAATTTATTATACTCTTTTGTGAAAATTCATGATACTCTTGGTATATATTTATTAGCAACTGATTTAGTAGACAATCTAAGTACCAAAATAGAAAAATCTATCGAAATAATTACTACAGTTAAAGGTATGTAATATAAATTAATTATTAATTTATTTTTATAAAAATGTATAGAATAGCTTTATAGGTCAACATCTAAGTGGTTTAAAATATAAAAGTTTAAGATGTGGTGAAAGTGATAAACAATTTTTGGAAAGTGACCATGTGACCATAGATAAAGGTACAGGATTAGTTCATACTGCACCAGCATATGGACATGAAGATTTTTTAATTGCACTAAAACATAAAATACCTATTGTGAGAATCCAAAAGTATTTTATAACTTAAATTTTATATTTTTATTAGGTAATATTTAAATAATGTTTAATAAAATTTTTTTAGGAATGCCATGTGGATGAGAATGGTGTTTATATGCCACAAACTTGGTCAGAACTTGTAGGTTTACCTGTTTTAGACATTGGAAATGAAACTGTTTGTTCAATGTTAAGTGATAAAATATTGCATACAGAAATTTATGAACATAGTTATCCTTATGATTGGCGTACCAAATTGCCCGTGATTGTTCGTGCTAGTAAACAATGGTTTTTGGATACGGCGGCAATTAAAAACCAATCAATTGTAAATATTTATCTAATACAAATTGAGTATTCGTTAAATTTGCTAGGCATTATGCTATTACTTATTTTGTCATTTTATCAACAAATATGCTTATGATTTGTATGGTAATATATGTTTAAATTATTTTTTATTTTGTTTAATAAAGTTATTCGTGGAGTAATATAATGATATTTCAAAGACTAGGATAGTATTCCTAGATTAAACTTATATGATCAATAATGGTTTAAATTTAAAAACATCTAAAATATACATTTTAATAATTTTTAAATTAAAGTAAATAAATTGTTGATAGTGGATAGCATATTAAACTGATACTTAAAATAAATTAATATATAAGAGTAATGTTTTAGTATTAATATTTCAAATTTTAAATCTAAAAATATTAGGTATAAATTTAAATTTTGTTTTATTATTTAACTAACTATTATTTCTGAAATAAAAAACCTTAAATTAACATATATTAAGTTACTATTATCTATTTATTTTAGAATGTATAATATAGTTATGTTTTACAACATTTTAAAAAATTATTTTACATATTTTCATAATGTAAGGAATGTTTGAAAGACATTAAAATTTATCCTGAACATAGTGGAAGTCGTAATGCTCTTTTAACGCTGATTGAAAAACGACCATATTGGTGTATTTCCAGACAACGTTCATGGGGCGTACCTATACCTGTATTATATGACGAATCAGATAGCACAATTATAGATGAGTAAATATTTAAATTTCTATATTTTTAATGAAATTTTATATATTTTTTATCTTTTGCCCAGAAAATTATTAGACCAATATTATACACTATTAAAAAAAACAGGAGAAGATTTTTGGTGGATTCATGATGTTCAGGATTTGGTTTCAAATACACCGCACAGTCCAGAAAAATTAAAAAAAGGACTTGTATGTTCATATCTATTAATTTTTTTTAATACTATTTATATATTTTATTATTATTCAATTGTTGTTTTATAACAGGATATTCTAGATATCTGGTTCGATAGTGGCATTTCGTGGAGCTGTGTATTGGGTGATGACAAAATTGCTGATTTGTACATGGAAGGTGTTGATCAATGCACTGGTTGGTTTCAGGCATCTCTTATGTCATCAATTGCCCTTAGAAATGTTTCACCATTCAAGTATTAAAACATTTTGTGCATACATTTTTCTTTTAAGCTTAACATTTGATTTTTATTTAAAACACTTTTATTTAGATCTTTGTTTGTACATGGTTTTGTTGTGGATAAGAATGGTAGAAAAATGTCTAAATCTATAGGGAATGTAATCGATCCTCAAGATATAATAAATGGAAAATATGATAAATTAATAAGTGGAATTGACACACTCAGGTAGACTTAATAATATTATGGATTAAGTTCTTTATACATTTTGTTTTTATATATATCTGTATAACATTATCAGGTGGTGGGTTGCTAAACACGGATCACACCAAGCAAATATTCCAGTTACAAAAGAAACCATGAATGATAGTAAACAATCAGTGGATAAGCTTCGCCTTATAATACGCTTTTTACTTGGTTCACTTAATAATGTCAAAGATAATAATTTTATGCATGGTACAAATCATCTAAGATATTTAGATAAATATATGATGTTGGAACTCAAATTATTTGAAAATGAAACAAATGAACTATATAATACATTTCAGTATAATAAAGTATGTGCTAAACTATTACACTTTATTACAAATCAAGTTTCTGGATTATATGTACATCACATAAAAGATAGGTATGATTAAAAAAAATATAATATTTAAATTAAATAACAATTGTATTTATTAAAGTGCTTAATATTTAGGCTCTATTGTGATCCTATAGAATCAGATGATCGACTTGCATGTACAGCAACATTACAAGCCATATTAGAAACTCTTCTCAAACATATAGCACCAATTTTACCTCATTTAGCTGAAGAAGCATTTTCTTATTATCCACTGAGAAGTATTTTTAAATCTTATTTTATGTTTTATTTAGAAATATTAATTTTTTTATATATTCCCACTATTTTAGGAAACACCACATTTTTTAAATCATCTATCATGAATCTTAATCAACTAGTCATTCCAGATTCAGAACAAGTAATATCAATTATAGAAAATGCTTTAATGGTTAAAAATAAAGTATCCAATTTATTACAAGGAAAAAATTCACTTGAACAGTCACTAGTTATTGCATCACCTAACAAGATATTAAATTTATTAAAGGTAAAAATACTTAAATATATAAAATATCAATTACTAATACCTTTAGGTATATTTTATTTTATGTTGCATTTATATTTCTATTACTTAGTAATTTATTATTCTATTAGTAATACAATAATACAAGTTAAACTAATTTTTGTCAAATATATCACATATATTATGAAATAATTCATTTTTATATTACATCGTTTATAAATATATTATTATTAACTTATAAGTTAATAGGAACATACTATAAATCGGTATGAATAGGACAAGTTCATGGTATAAATAGCTTAAAATTAATTTAAATGTCATTGTGTAAAGTAAATAATATTCATATTGGCAAAAAATTTGAAATCCATCAATGTTGTCAAAATTTGAATTCCAAACGCTCATAAAAATGAGACTACAATAAACTTTTTTTTTAAAATTGTAGTAAGAACTACAAAATCTAATATTAATAATTGTTGACTAGGTTATTAATAGTGTTCCTGGTAGGTCATGGTCATCAAGTATTCATAATATGACATTTAACAAAAATTCTTCGTTTTATTTTATAATATATAAAATGAAGGCCAGTTATAATTTTTTATCTTGAACTTCTTTGTTGAATTACTTAAGTTCAATAAATTATAAGTATTAAAACGTTTCATTCTGTACAATCTGTATTAAAATGTTATGCATTATTCACAAAATATATGTTTCATAACATCAAAAAAAATATATTGATAAACTAGTGATAAAAATGAATACATAATTAACTTATATTTGGCATAAGTGCATAACATACTATGGTTTATGATTTTGTTTTAGATTTTACATCCTAAAAACAATGCTAGAAAATCTGATTTAATTGAATTACTTCAAGTGAGTTCAATTGATTTAATACTTAACGATACAATTGATATAAAAACAAGTGACACAAAGGAAATTTTATGCAAACGATGTCGTAGATGGTCAGCAGAAAATAAAGATGATTTATGTAAGCGATGTAAAAAAACAGCTAATATTTTTTATTCAAAATAGAAGAGTAGATAATTTTAATGTAAATTAATTATACAAGTACAATTAATACTGTATTTAAAACTTATAAAAATTGTATTTATTATATATTAGGCTTTTGATATCCTGAAACCTCTTGTGTCAGCTATCCAATTATATGTTATAAGTCGCCCATCGACATTTGTAGTATATGAACCTCGTTGAACGAGAATGGCATCCTCTCCATTATTGTTTGACAACAGTTTACCCATCTTCTCCTCTCCAGTACCATCATCCAACTTATAACTATAAGATGTTTAATATTTAATTAAAAGTAAAAAACCCTATTTATTGTATAATATAGATTAAATATCAATTACTTTACCGTGATAAGAATTGACCTGAGTCATCTCTTTTATTTGTTAGAGACACTAACTCTACTGGGTTGCATTCAATTAAATTAAACACAGTACAACCAATTACAAATAATAATACCTACAAGATACAAAAGTTGCAAAATTATATTAGATTTTTATTAAGAATTTTTAGTCTAAAAATATAAATAAATTACTTACAAATTTCATTGTAATCGAAATTAGTATCAAATTATGAGGAGCTTGATTGTATAAGCTATTCAACTATAAGAAGACTGCAGTATAAAATAAATTCCTTCTCACTACTTATTATTTTTTTTTTGTGCTGTGTTGTGCTATTGCCTTGAAGATTAAACAATGAATTATGTTTCGGGGTGTCAAACTGGTTTTACTAATATATTCTTATATACATGTATTATATTATATACATAATATATAAGCATGTATGTATGTATATATATATATATATATATATATATACATATTTGGCAGCGTTCGCAGAACATCAATTATTGTTGGACAATTTGTATGTGACAGAATTAAACAGTTTTTAAATGTTTAAAAAATGTATAATGCAAAAGTAATCTGATATAATAAAGTTATATAAATTATAATGTCACTTATAAGGTAATATAAAGTTTTATTAACATTTAACCTGTTATACTACTTTTCTTATGACCTTACACTTGGTTATTTTTAGTTATTATTACAATAAATATAAGTTAGTTAGTGTTATTCTGTAATTATTAAAAAGTAATTTAAACTATAAAAAAAAATTGTATAATTTTGATTATTTAACAAAAATATCACGATAAAAGTATCAAAGTATAATAATAAACTAATATTTTTAAAATAAAATAAAACTTAATACAATAATATTGATAAATTTTACTAGATAAATAACTTATTAAAAATGAATTATGTTGGAATTCAAAAATTAATTTTAGTACATTGAGCAGATAAGATAATGTATAACAAAATACAAAAATATTAACATAGATATTGTATAATAAATAATTTTAATAATAGACAATACTTTTTACTTTTTTAAATGTTGAACACAGATATTAAATGTTATTTCTTTTAGTTTTATTTGAATTTCAGCTATTTATTAATGTTAGGATTTGTTTTTTGTTTTTCATTTTAATTAGAACTCAAGACTGATAATGCAATAAATAATATCTTGAAAGCTATTCAATAATTGTTTGTATTAAATATTAGTTATTGAAATAAAATAATAAATTTAAATATAATATTGGAAATCAATATATATAAATATATTTATTATATTATAAATAGTTTTGTTTTTTTTGTTAAACTTTACATTATAACTTGCTCAATCACTTAAATATAATTAGTGGCAACATTGTATTAATCAATAATTTCAACATAATTTGCTGGAAACAGACCATATTGACCTTTGCATAATCCTCTCCACCAACCTTTATCAATCTGAAAAATGTAAATGTTATTATTTATTTATAAAATATTTATATGTACATCTGCATTAAATGCATCTTAACTTAAATTAAATTTTATTGTTTATATTTACAATACCTACAAATGTTATTTGATTATAGGTATGTGCACAAGGGGTCCCATTAGTCTGGACACTTTCTGACATTTTGTAATTAGGACCGTAAAATTTATGTTAGAATTAGGGGTTGTATTTTATTTAATGCTACTAAATAAAATGTTATTTTTAGTAAAATATATGATAAATCTGTAAATTATGATTTTTTTAATAATAAAATACCAAAGTATTACAAAAAAAGAAATTAATTAATAATAACAAAAAAGTATATAAGTTAATATGTCAATTTATAATCAGTTATTAATATATTTTAATAGTTCAAGTAAAAGATGTAGGTATGTCACTTAAATTATTATAAATTTATAATTTTATGTAAATATGTATTATAAATTTAATAACAAAATTAAAATAATAATTTATTACAGTTAATTGGCATATCAAGAGAGGGATCAAATTAAAACAAAGCCCCAAAAAATATAGTAGTAACCACTGAAAATCAGATCTGTGCATTACTATAATTCAATACATTTATAAATTACAATATAATATAAATTAAAGTATTTACCATTTCAATGTTTGTCACAATATCATCAGGATCAAAACTTATTTCATCATCAGCCGCTAAAAATAAATATAAATTATAATCATAATATATTAATAACTCAATCTAAATTATTTCTAAATAAGATATACTTTATGTAATCATTTAAAAGTACGAAGGAAGAAATTTTAATTGTGTAGACTTATATAGTTATATTATTTAAGTTATTACATAACACTTATTATTAATTAAAATAAATGTATAATACTCATTTCGAAAAATTAAATAAATAAAAACCTCTAAAGTATAAAATTTGTAGAATAAAATCAACACTTACATGCTTGATAATCATATATAGCCACGGCAATATATCCACCTTCTGGATCTTCTTCAGATACTTCTCCATTCTTAAGTTGCTCGTGCAGTTTTTGTTCCTCTAATTGTCTTTCTTCTTCAAGTCTATTTTGCTCTTCTTTTTTCCTGGCCTCTTCTAGTTTTTTTTTTGCTGCCTCTTCTTCTAATTTTTTTCTTGTTGCTTCTTCTAATTTTTTCTTATCTTCTATAATTTTTTCTTCCTCTGCTTTATTTTTTAATTCAGCTCTAGCCAAATCTTCCAATGTTTTTTTCTCATTATCTTTCTTTAACTTTTCATTAATTTTTTGCTGTTCTTCCAATTTTATCCTCTCACGCTCAACTTTTAATTCTTTATTTATTTTTTCCTCTTCCTCCTCCTTCTGTTTCAGTAAAATATTTTCTTTTTCAATTCTAGCTTGTTCTTCTTTACGTTTACATTCTTCTTCGTCTGCTGCAATTCTTTTTAATGCTTCCTCGTCATTTTTCACAGATGGTTGAATAGTTGCACCAACAACAACTGGAGGACGAATAGACTCATTAGATATGGGTAGCTCTTCATCATCATAATCAATTTTCTAAAATATATCAATTGTCATGATTAATCAAAAAATTACTACATAAACATATATTAATAATTATTATTTTTTTACATGGTGTAGAATCAATGAAAAGTTTTAAAAATATGATTATTAAAATAAGAATTACTTTAAAAAAAAAAAACAAAAAACCAATTTGAGGATAACCAAGTTAATAATATTTTCTATTGGTTTCATCATTTTTTTTTTATTCAGTATATTACATTAAAACATATTATAAAATTTTGTAATTTAAGTGTTGGAATGACAACTGCATCAAGTTATGAGTATCCTAGACTTAAACTTTTTGTATAAAATATATTTATACTACATGAAGCAGTAATTGTTTTAATAATTTATTATTATTACTTAATATCTGAATCAATAATAGTTGGAAACTAGCTTAAAAGTAAAATTGTAATTATTATTTAAATTATTAAGATTGAGATTAGTCTTTCAATACATTAAGTTTAAGAAGTGTCATTACCAAAGAAAAAACGTGTAAATAAACTTAATTTGAACGTCTCTAATTTGTTTTTAAATGTGATAATGAAGAAGATTGACTTTTTGATAATCTATAAAACTCATTATATAATATACAAACATCAACTTCTCGCTTACAATAAAATTAAGTCAATAGGAGGTGTTATCTTTCTATATTGCCTTATTTTGGAATTGATAATTTTTCAAGAACTAGCCAACTCTAAATAGTCCACTTTGTTCTATGTATTGATATTCAATATTTAAGAAAATTAAGTACAGCTTTTTCTTTAATATTATGTCTTAATTCTAAAAATTACTTTGAAGGTAATTTACAGTACTTACTGTAATTGGAGTGTTTTTCTTAACTTGTTCTGGACCATCGAGAAGCTTTTGTTTCTGTTCTTCTTTCTCTTGTAATTCTTTTAAACGTTTTTCTTCTCTTTCGCGAGCTTCCTTTTTTTCTTGTAATTCCCTTTGTTTTCTTCTCTCTTGTTCTAATAAACGCCGTTTATCGTTTTCTTCTTCTTCTTGCTTAGCCATATTTTCGAACTTGGCTCTAAGACTTGATGGCTTAATACTTGCTAAAAATAATAACAGTTTAAAATTATTAATTTTACAAAATACTGCTTAAATAAATAGCTTAAATTGTTTAATATATTAAATACTAAGACTTTAAATGTTAAATTTGTTAAAAATTTAACTTAAATATATATAATTTAATACATACTTATCTCTGGTTTCTGTTTTTGATAATTTGTCCCAATCTGGCCAGAACCTTCATCATAATTATGAGCAGATTTATCTATCCTATCATTTTGAACACCAAACTTTCCTCCAAAACCCTATACATTATATAATTATATAATTTAAATTTGATACATTTATATTTTATAATAACTTACTTTACTATGGTCTACTTGACTTTGATGTTTTTCAACAGTTTCTACACTATCCCAGCCAACAGCAGACTTATCTTGACGATCTGACTGCACACCAAATTTTCCACCAAAACCAACAGTGTAATCTATTAACCATAAAAATATTATAAAAACTAATTATTTTTTAAAAAAAAATGTATGTGAAATACTAAAATCGTACCTTTTTGAGACTCATGCTTTTGTAATTTTTCCACATAGTCCCAACCAACAGCACTTTTATCCTGACGATCAGCTTGCACACCAAACTTTCCTCCAAAACCAGAACTATAATCTTTCTGAGATCCATGTTTTTCCACTTTTTCTTTATGACTCCAACTCACAGCACTCTTAAATATTAAATAATGTTATGAATAAAAATATTTTTAAAGATACATGATAACTGTACTTATTATATTTCATTTGTATTATTTTAAAAACAAATTAATATAATAAAATGAAACTGTCAATACCTTGTCAATTCGATCTGATTGAACACCATATTTACCACCAAAACCAGAACTATAGTCAGTCTGTGAGGCATGCTTAAATTGAGGTGCAATATAATCGTGTCCAACAGCAGATTTATCCATTCTAACAAAAACACAAACATAAAATAGTTTATTATAAAAATGATTTATTGTTAAAATAACCATACCTGTCAGATTGCACACCAAATTTACCGCCATATCCAAATGCTGCTTGAGGCCCTTCTTCCATTTCTTTTTTCTTTAGAACTTCGTGAGCTTTAGTCACTTCTTCCCGTAGTTGACTCATACTAAGCAAACAATAACAATGAGTCAAATCAAACCAAAATAAGTTTAATAAAATATAAAAAAAGTGACAAACTCGACATGATCTAATACACGTCCAGAACCAGGAACAGTGCGAGAGCCCCATCTTTGTTCTTCCTCGCTCACGTCGTTCACAAAATCTGGATCAGTCTCCCAGTCATCATCCACATTCTCGATCGGTATCTCAACGTTTACTCCAGCAGACGACTTCCACATAATGGTGTTCAAAAACTCTCCTACAGACCACTCTACAAACCCATATACGAAATTGTTTATTTAAATATATACGATTTACTGAAAACGTCTATATGGAAAATTATACGAACACGAAATTCGAAAACAGAGTCACATAAAATATGACTAATGAGTAATTAAATTAATTACTACTGTAAACTGTAAATGTGTACACTCAAGATTATTAAATATGTATATGTATATACAAATGATATCATATTATGGTGTAAATAATATTATAGTCTGTGGTAGTGAAACAATTGTAGTTGTCGTGGTGTCGTGAGTCCTATCATTTCTGTTATCTAATCAATTGCTACAAAAAGAAGATAATATGACGACAAATCATGGAAATTTTTCTTTATCATTTTTCTTTTTTAAAAAATATTATTTTGCAATGACGATTTCAAAATCAGAGGACAGCGGCGTCTGCACTCCGCCGCCAAAACGATACAGTTTTATAAAAATGACAAAACAATTTGTGGTCAAGCGGGGTAATAAAAATTATAACTTAATATATATATATATTATTATTATTGTTATTATTTATATAATTATTATATTATATTATATTATTATATTATAATTATAATTTTTTTTTTTATATATATATATATAGTGCTCAGAAGTTATTGCATTTGCATGTTTTTTTTAGGCTATAAGATTTATTTCTAAGTAAGCTTGAAGTTAATTTCACGACATTAAAAAAAAAAAAATATTTAAAATTTATAGTGCATATTTTTGCATATTTAGTGATTTTGTAGTTTTAAGAGCATATTTGATGATACATTATATATTTATAATTCAATTTGAAAATTTGACAAAAAAAAAATTAATACACGAGACCGTATATTTATTTTAAGAGTTTTCATTAGGTATTATTGTATCGTGTTTTTCAAAATCCCTAATTGACATAAAATTTCCCGTATTTATTAATAAATATTTTGTAAAAACTATAAAACATAAAAAAAATGTTTAGTAAAATGTTTGTATTTATGAAAATTGTGAGTAAAAAAATTAATAAATATAGTATATTTTCAAAACAAATTTGTACCTTTTTATGTGTATAAATGCATGCATATTTAGTGTTTTTTAAATGCGTTAAATTCCGAGCCCAATACATCATAATAATTTAACTATTTAAGTGTTAAAGCACAGAATATATAAAAAATTTAATTGGTACAATAATAATAAATGGATTGATTAAATTTAATCTATTATTCTGTGGTTAAAGTACCTGTACCATAATATCATGTACATACATATAAAATATTTATTAATAATATGGATTGTGCTCACCGACGCGAGCAAAGGTGCTGCTGGTTCACACAATCACACAGGTGTCGTTATTGCAGCAGGGCGTTGGTTTGGATGTTTTGACGCGTTTTCGGTCTATTAATGAAATCTCTGGTCGTGACGTGGTCACATATTATTGTTAATAAAAGTTACATTGCAATGTGTATAAAATATTATGGTGTAAATAACGATCTATATATTATTACCTATATATTACCCATGGCTATATTATTATGTTATAGACAATATTATTATTGTTATTGACAAACGCACGAGTCGAACGTTGCAATATCGCTTCGAACGAAAATCGTGTCGAAAACGCATTGCACCCGAACGTGTGTCGTATTTTCTACAAAGTAATACTAAAATCATATGAACTTTGTTTTTCATGTATGGAACGAATTAAAAATTGGTTGAAGTCTAGCAGAGGACAGGACAAATATTTTACTGCAACGGTCTATACTGATTTTAATATTGAAAAGAACGTTGAAAATTACACGCAAACATAATCTGTATTGGATAAGTACGGCACAAAAACAAAAAAAATTAGGATAGGTATACATAATTTTAAAATCCCCTATAATTTAGGTCTAGTTGAGCCTATGACATTCCAAACTTATTATAGTGGTGGTCGGTGGACCTATTAGTCCTTAATACACAAAGTTAATATTAACTCAAATCAACTCGTGCGAATTTTGATTTTAATACGTCAACATTTTCAAAAAAATTGTCCACTAAATAATTTAATGTAGAAAGGGAGTTCTCATTTGTAAATACATAAGTTTGTACCTCCGCATGATATGACACTCGTCGGTTTTTAATAATGTTTTAATTTTCAAGCAAGCTACGAGTATATAAAATATAAATATATACATAAAAATGTTTATAACACGCTTAAAAATTAAAATATCATAAAAACCGACGAGAGAACATGAATAATATTCTTACCTTAATGTTTGATAATAGGTCAATTCACTCTAATATTAAAGCTAACTACATACAATCGGTTCTACTGAACGCAAATTTGTTGTGTTGTACGTTTGTAAGACGGAGACAACACATGCGGCTGTAACATCCTCTTAAGTAGTACAAGAAATTTTAAAAATTAAAAAATATGGTTTTTGAGTATATTAAAAAATTCCAAAAATCAGATTTTGAATAACTGCATTATTTGAGAAATAAAAGATGAATCACCTTACTTAGCATATACTGAAAGACATCATAATAATATGTATAATACTATATTATAGTACATCTGTTTCGACTTTACCCATATAATAGGTAATAGATTGGCTTAGGGACTTCTACTAGTAACTTTTAAAAATACACAAATATGCACCAAAAAAGTACTAAAATATTCACAAAAAATAGTTTCAAAAAAAAAAATTATTATTATTATACAAATTATTTGAAATAGATATGTTAATTAAAATGTAGGTAGTTGGCTTTAAATTTTACTCTTTTTCCAAATCTTCCATTTGGTTACAACTATTTTCTGATGTCTTAATATGATAAAAGAATTTCTAATTTTTTTTTTTAGAGTAGTTTAAAAAAGCACTAAAAAGTGTTGATTATCTAGATAATCCGTAAATATGCTTTAATAAGCAAAAATATGCACAATCAAATTTGGGATTTAGATTTTATGTAATATGAACAGAATTTATATTTGACTCTGCTACTTTTCACATTATTCAGAAAAAAAATATGCAAATGCTAGAAGTCCCTAAGCCTATAGTAATAGCCAATAGGTATGTAATATATTGTAGTTATATACATTATACACTATATTATTATTATTATTATTATTGCGGTGTTCCGGTCATTGCGGGTCGTGTTATTTTGTTATACCTGCTGTATGGTAAATGCGCACCACATTGCCCACCGACTACAGATTTGTGTCAATTATTGTAATATATTTTACCATTTTTTAGGTAATACTAATTATTTCGTTGTGTTATTCTATCGCGTTGTCTCTATCTCACGTTGCAGGCTGCGGTTTTTTCGGCGATTCGTTGGCGGTGGACGTCAACAATGGTTATTGTAACGTGCGTAGGGATATCTTAAATCTTTTGACTTTCGTATAAATAACGGCTGAGTCCATGATAAACTCATACTTCGCCATCGTGTCTCCACAGGACAGCAGATCAAATTCAACTAAAAAAAAACAATACGTTAAAATAAATTATCATTATTGTTGTTGACTTTTTCTTGAGTTTTTCCAGCCATCGTTGTACATTCGCGTTTCGCAAAAGTTTTCGATTCGTCGCAAAAAGTTTTTATATTGTACCTAACTTATCTATCGGCTGCAGCTACAGTGTCTTAGCTTACGACTGCGCGCACTTGTTAAATCCGTTGAAACAGTCTTCAGACATCTCTAATACTATACATATATTTACGAATTCATTATGATCGGAGTACTCGTGAGTATAATTATATATTTACAAATTTTTAAATTGAGATATAATTATAAAATCTTTATCAAACTACATTGATAAGTCTGCAGTTACCGCACAATATGACACAATTTGTCAAAATAATATACAATAGACATAATATGTAAACTAATATGTATACTATATTATAGTATAATATTATTACCGTCAATATTTAAATTTCTAAAATAAATTTGAATTTTTACCAACAATAATTTTACTAGTATGCCATTTAGGATAGTTATATTTACAGTCGAGTCTCGATAACCTATACCTATCTCAAACACAACTTAAAAATATTTCAAGGGGCAAGAAAAAAATTCCAGTTATCGAGGTTTGAGTTATCGAGACTCTACTGCTTGTACTAAGGATGTCATACAGTAAAATAAACGTTTTATAAGCATTTTGAAAATATAAAGTTCAATAAATTTGTTATACAATAACTTCACTTAACTCGTAAATCATACTACCTACTAGTTATTACCTACTTATTATACGTATTGGTGGAGGTATAACAATATTTTAGTAGGTATACACACACACACATGACTATACATTTACAGTATATTGTAAATACTTACATTGTAATTCATAATTATAGTAGTATTATAGTGATACAGATTACAGGCCCTAATAAAAGATTGTTCCGGTTTAAAATGGCATTTCTCCCCACACTTGAATTTAAAACAAAAATTTCAAGTACAGCAAGTTATTTGTAACAATAACTTTATTCTCGGTTCAAAGACCTATGTATAATATTAAATCTGCATTTTGCATACATTAATCCAGCATTCCTGCATAAAAAAGTAAACACAAAGAAACGTTGAAATACCTGTTAGAAAAAAAAATCTAAAATCTATTCATCGTCGGGAAGATATTAAATCATGAACATGACTTTTAAATCACTATAAATTCAAAAAAGAATTTTGTTCAGCTTTATATTATGTATATTACTTACACATCTATCACAATTTATATTATAACGACTAACAGATGACGTCACATCATGTATCCGTGCAACTACGAATTTTAAATAAACATCCAGCCAAAAAACACGATCATGTGAAAATATTTTTTTACGGTTTTTTGGCCATTATCCATACATCATATAGGTTTCTTACCGAGCTTTTTTTAAAAATCTATTCTTTTCAAAAAAAAAAACCCCCTATAGTGGGTTTAGGGTAGGTATTTTGAAAGCTTGTGATATTTCGTGAATTCGCACACCAACAGCCAATTTCCAAACATATTATATAATATAAGGACGATATTATATAATAGGGACGAGTGATAAAAGAGAGCGATGACCTATAGGTTATAATTAGGGCTGAGGACTTATAATTTTTTCATATTTGTCTAGAAAGGTCGCAAAACAATGTGAGTAATGTATAAATCAGTTTTATAACACTAGAAGGTTATTTTGCACATTTTATCGTTATTGCATATAAATGCATATTTAAGTGTATCAAACAAATCAATAGCGTATATAAGTACATATTTGGAACATTTTGGTATTTGATATAATGCGATATAACATATAACGGTAGCCGTAAAAATATTACTTTTATACAGAAAATTTTCCAAATATGTATACTTATATATAATATAATATTAATACTATCAGTCAGGTAATTAACGATCTGCCAGGTTGCCACCATTGATATTCACGTCCCACGCATCATAATAAGTGAAATGTCGGTACGACTAAAATATAATATAAATCGCCGTTTGGTGTATCTGTTGTACTCAGGCAATCGTTTCCGCGGTACAAGCCATGGCTGTGCTGGCCGGCGGCGGCGCCCGGTACCCGTCCGGACTGAACCCGGCCCTGTGTCCTAATTACCCGCACTGCGACAACGTATTGCTGGCCGCGTACGCCCAGCCGGCGGCCGGCAACGATTACAGCGACCATTACACCAACAACAACGTCGGCCAGTATTACGGTTCCGGTTACCAGCACCATCCGTCCGAGGCGTCCCACTATTACAACAACCAGCCGCTGGTCCCATCGCCGTACACCGAGCCCGGTTACCCGGCCGGCCTCTCGTCGTCCAACTGTCCAAACTACCCGTACTGCTCGCACCAGGTACCGGCCGAGGCGCTCAGATACGCGCATAAGAGGTACCCGTCCGGCGTCAGCCCGCAGAACTGTCCCAACTACCCGTACTGTCACTGACGGTCATATATATTTTATCAATGAATTATCATTTTGTCATGCGTGATGTATTACGTATAATATTGTTAGAGTAATATTGTTACACCGCAAGCACAAAACACATATTTAAAAATATATATATATATCTCACCTACGTTCAGTGGCGTCATTTAAATTTTTAATTGGAGGGGGAGGGGAGTTTTGACCGGCTCACGTGTCTGAGAGGCAAAAATTGTCTCATTTCATGATAAAAAAGACGCGGGGGAGCAAAATTATTGTGGTTCTTACCTTTGTGGCGTTATTTTATACTTTTCTAAAGGGGTCAAACAAATTAAATTACAATATAAAACTGCTAAAACGTAATTAAAAAATCAAAAATATTTAAATGGGAGCTACTACTTTTTGAAATCATGAATCGATTTTTTTTTATAATTTCTACAGTATTTAGTATCGGTGTCTATATTTATCTATTAGAACTAGAAAATCATAAACATCAATTATTATCGCGACAATAGTTTTCTAATAATTACACAATATTATATTTTTTCAAAATTAGAAAAACTATAGTTGTGTTGTTTCACCAAAAATCTGACTGCGCTTTTCCAATCAGACAGGGACAAATGCCCACCTTGCTCCCTCGAATGACGCCACTGCCTACGTTATGATTGTATAACTAATACTTACACATATATACCTATATGTATATACTATGGTATATACTTTGTAAGTAGGTACATATTGTATTAAACACCCGTTAACCTGAATAATTAACTATGTGATTTCTATATACATATTAGCATTTAACGCTGAAGTGTTGCAACGCACCATCACACTATATTATTAATTATTGTTATTATATTAATATATTGGAATATATCTTGCACTCATAATAATTTCAAAGTGTTAGCTATAATATTAATACAAATTATTTTTTTTTACTTTGAGCAAATTTACCTTTACATACCTACTATATTATATGTACAATTATACATATATTATACATAGCACTATACAACAGGATTATTAATTTTGTCAATCTCCCCATAATATTGTTTCGTTTAAGTTTAACGTGTTCTACTGTTCTACATATTTGTTTTAATATCATACAAGTGTTTTAAAATCAACAATACAAAGCAGAGTGATTCACTATATATACTCATTTGTCTACATTTGTTATACCGTATAAAAAATATATTACATAAATATTTAAATATTTAATACAATTTGATATCTATTAAAATTTCATTTATTTATTCGAATTAACATCTTTGCTCAGAAACATATAGCTTTAGATATACAACTGTAAACTATTTTTTATTCTGCTAACCTTCGAGGGTGCGACGACGGTTAACGACAAGTGGCTATAGTGCGCGATGTCTTGTGCTTGACGTTGTTTTTGCAGATGCTGAAAACGACTAAATTTGTGGAAATTACTAACCGAATCTATAAAAGGGCGTCGCAAAAAATAAACCATTGCATCTAAAAATCCAAATCCTTATTAATATTCAAAAATCAGAATTCAAAAACGTTCGTTATATCGATGGTCTATAGTGAAGTGCTTCTCAAACTGAGAGACGTGGTTATATTACTGTGTGTGTGTGGGGGGAGGGGGAAGCGTGAAATATTTATTTTATTTAACTATTTTCTTTAGGCCTTAAGCGTTTATGAAAAAACTAAAAAATAAAAACATTAATTTGCTATACATTTTAATAATTTATCTGTGTGAAATAGTACATATTATTTTAGTATATATAATTATAATTAAGAAAAAATAATTAATGATTGTTATTAAGGCGACCTTGACAGTTTTACATTAAATTTAGAGGGTTCCATGTGAAAAAAGTTTGAGAAGTACTGGTCTAAAACACAGGTGTGGTAAGTGGAATTTTTGGCGAAAGTGATTTAAGTACCTACTTTATAAAATTCTCTATTTCATTTTTTATATGATACACAAATGTTGTATGTATTTGTTTAATATTTTATCCTCTAGATTGCATTGTTGTTTGAAATATGTACTATGGTTTAAAAATATTTGGTGTTCAGATGTGGTATACTCATTTACAATAAAAGTATTTCAACAAAGCTAAGTATATTTATGTTATTGTTAAATTTCAAACATATTAAGAGATATAATTATAATAACTAGATGACTGATAAAAAAACTCCTTTGACTCAAACACAAAATTTGTGTAAAAATAGTATAAAAATACTTTCAAACTTTTAAACTTTCAAATGATGCCTGATTCCTCTACTAAACAAATTGTCAAATGTCATTTACCACATTTGTGCACTACACCATCGATATAATATTGGAAGAAAATAAAACCATTTTTTAAACTTTTTAAACACATTGTTTATTAACAACTAATAAGTTAAATATTTTTTACGGCTTAAACAAAAAAAAAAAAATGGTATTGAAGTGCAAGACAAAAAAAAAAAACTCGTAGGTATTGTGCACAAGCTGCAGGACATGATATCATTACTCTGCGGGACATTTTAATGACCACATCTTGTAAACCACGGCATGATGGGACCTAGGTATACCGGGGGAAACCTGGGGGTACCAGCTATAGTTACTGTTCCTGCATGCTGCTGCAAATAAGTGGCAGGGTATGACGTTTATTAATCATTCGTGGCGAGTTATGTCGATTTCCAGAATCACGATGGCTGAGACGTCGTAAACTGTTTTTTATTATATAGTCACAGGGGTTGACGCGACTGTGAAGATTGCCGGTTGCTGGCCAACATTGCAAAGTGTGAGGCGTCACAGTCCACAGGCACCTGCGGAAAGAGACTGCAAAACTCAGTAAATAAGCCACAGACCTCGCCTTGACCACTCATTCGTCGTACATACATAATATTATACTAGAACTGAGCATTTTTTTAAACATTTTTAGTTCTTTTTTTTTTTTGTAAGAGTCTAAAAATCTTTAATGTTACAAAGTAATTTTACTACTTTATAGAATCAAAAAGTTAAACAATTATGAAAAATATGTTATGCATAAAATGTAATATTTTTATTCAATGCATAATATACCGATCAAGTGCGGTAATGTACTTGATCTGAAATATAATACAAACACACTTGGATTAGCTGGATACATTTATAGAAAATGGTACAAGGTTTTTCAAAATTGGAGTATAACAAATCCAAAAATGAAAATAAAAAATCTAAATGGTCAATATTTATCTTGCGTTGTATTAACATTAAATCTACAATTTTATTGAATTTTGAAAAAGTCGTTTTTGGAATACTAAGCTGGTTATCGTCCTTGTCGTTGATAAGGTGTGTACCATTGCTGAAAAATAAAAATTATACAATATTATTAGTAAAATAGATATTATTTATATATTATTTGTATGAAACTGCGTTTAAGCTATAGGTATATATGTGCAAAAATTAACTATGTCGTCTATCGATTATTATGAGATATTATTATTTATTACTATTATTTTATTGTAAATAGCAATAGATCCCTACTATATGTTTTACAACAAAACTTAAATAGTTAAATTTGATTTCGGCGCTACTGACTTTAATTACCTATATATATATATATATATATAATACAGGGAATATTTTAAAAATTTTTCTCAGCTGAGCAAGGTGAAAAGAGTAGCGTTCTAGATTTCGCACATTTACTAAAATTATAACCTGTTTGCGCACAGATTATACACAATACAATAAATATATTTTCATTATATTAAAATGCCTTTGGAAAGCTTTAACTCCGTTCGTTGTACTTGACTGTTCATTATTTCGTTTTTCAGTTCACTGTGATGGATTGAAATTTGAATAAGGTAAAATATATGATGTAAAAATATGACCAGAGAAGTTTAATCTGTCAGGTATAGCAATAGGCAATAGCTAATAAATTTGCAAAGTATGTTATCTTTATTTTTTTCTGGTGATCAATATATAGTGAATCGAAAAAGTATTTAAAACATTTACCTACCTCTGATAATTATTATTTTTATACTGCCGTAATAATGAATTACTAACTTGTGTTCGATAAAACTAAGATTGTGCCAAATTCAATATAGGTATACAACATATAGTTTTACATTGAGGAAAAACTTATAAAATTAAAATTGAGTTTTGACTTAAGAGTATAATTATTATATGGATTTATTTAATGATAAATTTCCGATTGAGAATGTGAGTATATACATTTTGGAGTGTTTCCAATATAGTTATGTACGTCGAAATATGTTTATCTTCTAAAAAATAAAACACTAAACAGACACGTAAAAATAGTTTTTATAAATTTGAATGGTATATATAGATACAGTTTAACAAAGAAATTCAGGCCATTAGAAAATAATATTTTGCATACCTACCATACGTATGAACACATAGTTTATTGGGCAAACGAGTAGTTAATTCTATAATATTTTGTGCACATTCAGTTCCGACTTTTTCACGAAATTTTAAAATGTGTACAAACTAAAAACTTATAGTAAGTTGTTGCTGTAAAAGAGATAGCGGGGCGTTTCCGCACTTGTCACCAATCTGTAGTCTCGACAACTATAGATCTTTCCCTAAAAAGTGTGTACTTTTTGTCCGTCGTACAATCACAGTTTGAACATTCTTAATTTGTACATTTTAAAATTTATTATGAAATTTAAGAGGAAGATAATAGCATAGGTGTATTATTATACACCATATATCATTATGTATTGAATATTTTCACATTTCTTATCGCATTAATATAGTTTTATCGGCATACGCGATGTACAAAAATAAATATTAATATGATTTACTTGAAATCCTTTTGAAAATGGTTGCATTGCCCGAGTCACCTCTATACCACTATGCGTTTGAAGAATTACTTTTTAAATCACGCGAATGGTTTATCAAACTGTATGCAGAGCATAGAATAAGAGCGACAGAATCAAAAGTTGCTGGTCGATTTGAGACAAAATTATTGCTGCTCTTACCGATATACTTAAAAAGCTTTACAGGCGCATAAAGGTTCTAGTTGGCTATACACAGTAAATGAACTAACGTTGAACTGAACGATTCACCGACAGTGCCAAGTTTGATGGTATATCAAATTCATTTAACAACAATAGGGACACATAGTGCTTAAATTGAGTGAAAAGCGTCCGTAAAATAATTGCCGCTTTTGTCAAAATTAAAGTTTGATTCATTATACTTTTGTACCACTGAACAGTAATGTTCGACACTCATTATATTTTTAAGTTGTATAAAACAACGTAAAGCCAGATCGTGAGTGAGTTCAACAGTTGGGTCCACTTTAAGAGGATAGACTAATGAACATTCTATACTATAGTAACTGGTGTAGGCTTTTTGTAGACACGTCTCATCACAGTAGATAACCTATTATACCTATTATAAGTAAAATATTTTTTACTCGTATAATTTAAAATAGGTATATTTAAAATCGAAATACCTGTGAACAATTGGAACACGGTATGGCTGATAAACATCGTTTGAAACAATAATTACAGTTGAATATCCACATACTATTTTTAAATACACCTGCAATAGGCTCTTCTATTATAAGTATTTTTCCTGTAAACAGTAGACTTGGATTGGTACAATAAATTTGTTATAATTTTTATACTGTTGAACGGCCATATTATTCCTGTAATAAAAATAAAAATGTATATTAAATTTATACTAAAACCATTAGAATATATTTTATTTTTCAATAAATACGCATGAAGTCCCATCTATGAATTGTACACTCTTTTGTCACACAGCGATTATTAGTTATTAGTTATTACACTTATTACTTATATAACTTATCTATTATCTATATATATTTACAGGTTGTATAATGATTAATAAATAATTATGAAAGACTGAGATAGTATAATATACAGGTTTCATATACACTGCTTAATTGGACTATTTACTTATAAATTATCATTATCTCGAGTACATTGTAGAAATAATTATAAAAGAAGTATAATAATACATTATCTATTTTTAGATTACCTATTTATAGCTTCATTAAATGTTATCTCATTCGACAATAATTCAGTCTAAGTATACTGCAGTCTAGTCACAGAATAGATAAAATGAAATCTATTCTTAGGTATAGACGTATAGTGCAGTATAGTATAGTGCAGTTACAATTTCTCAGAAAGTTAAGACATTCCACATATATCTAGATTCCGTTATTATTTTCAAAAAAAAAAAAATCGCAAAAACGCTTAATAAGCATATTATTATTTTGTTAATAACTTGGGTAATTATCATTTGAAAGTCTTATGTGATATTATTACTGTATATTTCTATGTAGATTCAAATCAATATGCCGTCGGACTGCTGAAAAATTGATTAATTTAATGGTTAGTTAAAATTAAATGAACCAATCACTAAATCATAGCAAGGGACCATTGACCATTATAGATTTATTAAATATTTAGCAACCCGGCATTTGAATATTTATTTTTTTATAACCATTATAAAAACACTAATAAAATTAAAATATTATAATCAAAAAACATAACTCTTTGAGCTTGTGTGGTGGTGTTGACTGGCTTATACTCCAAACATTTAATTATTATGTGAACTTTAGGCGGGTATAGCTATATAATGTGTTTATGAATAGGTAATAGAAATCAATTAAGTGTATAAATTATACCAGGCTTAATGTTTTTTGATGCGAATAATCTTCTTCCCATTTCTTTTGAATTTTGTATTTCATGCATAGGCGAAACTAGACACTTTTATTAGGTCAGGCCAAATGAAAATTATAAAAGATACATCTATTAACAACTTTATAATATAGTAATTTTGTTTAATGTATAAATATATATAAATTATATTATAATGAATTTTTTTTTACAATTTAAATATTTAATCATAAATAAAAAATTATAATAATTAATTAATACATTTATAATAATAGACGACGATTAAATGGTACCAATTTTTTAAACTCTTCAATGACATTTTCAACATCAATGTTATTAGCCAAAGACTATTCCATGTATGGAAGCATAAAGTCATCTAAACGGTCTTGTTTCATGGTGGATCGAAGCTTAGTTTTTACATGAGCGAGTTTAGAAAATGCTCTTTCGCAAGAAGCACTGGTTACTGGAATCACACAAAAATCTCTAATAACTTTTATAAAATTATTATATATACCTTCAATTTCATTTTTTCGGAACCAATCTAGCCACGTCATACAATCTTGTTTAACAAATTGTGTTACACAATCTAAGTCACGAGACAAAAGTAGATGGATTTCAGAAATTAATTCCTCTTCAGAAATATTAAAATATGATGATAATAATTTAATATCATCTTTATTTGAGTCAAGTTTTAACATTTTCCCAACTGCTGTGATTAAAGATATTGTATCTTGATCAAAACGTTGATCAATACCATATATAAGAGAATCTAACATGGGAATCAATACAGTAACACGAATTTCTTCTTTTTTTTTATTGAAAATATGTTCATTATCTATGTTATCATCAAAACGTTTTGATTTTTTCCTTAACTTAATCGATGGTTCATCAATATCATATTCTTTGCAAATTTTTAAAACTGTTGTATATGCTTCAATATAGAAATCATTATTAGAACGCAATTTCTGTAAAGCCGAACGAAGATTCTTAACTTCATTTATTGCAATCAATAAATTAATTGAAGGATTTTGAAGTATTTGACTTACTTTCAGAATTAATTGTAAAATGGGATGCATTAATTCTAAGGAAATAATAAAATTAAAACTCTGACAATGCATAATAATTCCTTTTCCTTTAACTTTGACTTCAGGCAATTTCGTTATTTTATTTACTTCAATTATTGTTTTTATTATAGCTGAAAAGTTTTCACGAATTGCAGATACCGCCTATGCTCTACATGCCCATCTAGTTGTGGATAAAGATTTTAATGATTTTAATTTTAAATTCATAGTATTTTTAATTTGTTCAAATATTGCATGACGTGTTGGACTTCCCTCAATAAAATTGTAAACCATTTGAATAACGTCAAAGAAGTCGAAAATGATCGAATTTTCCATTCGTGAAATACAAGAGTCAATCAATACAAGATTCAAACAATGCGCAAAACAATGCACATAAAGTATTTTCGAATTTTGTTCTTTGCACTTTGATTGTACACCAGATATTTTACCAGCCATTGATGCTGCTCCATCAAAACAAACAGATACTACTGATTCCCATTTTAAATTTAATTCCAAAATTATTAATTTTATAACATTAAAAATAGATTCTGCAGTAGTTGACTCCAACTGTTTTAGACATATAAATGTTTCAATTGGTTTATTTAGTTCATCACCAAAGTACCTTAGGACAATAGCCATTTGTTCTATATGACCACAGTCACTAGTTTCATCCGCCATAATTGAAACTTTTTTTCCATTTAAATTCTTAAGAATAAGTTGAAATATAACGTTATGTAGAGACTTTATTAAATCATTTTGTATTTTACTACTTAAATATTGGGCATTTTTTGGGCCTTTTTCTAAGTGAGCTTTAATTATAGTATCATATTTCTTCAATAGATTGACAGTTTCTAAGAAGAGTCCTTTATTCATACTTTTAGAACTTTCATCCTGGCCTCTAAATGATCGTCCCGTTTTCGATAACAATATAACTATATCGATTAGACGTTTTAAAACTTCTCTGTTATGAAGACGGTCCTTTTCTCTATTTTTTAAATCTAATTCGTTTTGAATTTTTAATTGAACATCAATAGAGACACCTGACTTAAATACCGACCACCATTCTACACAATTTGTATGACATACTGATTTCACATGGGATTTAAAAGCATTACACGCATCTTTCCAGTTTGAATATCCTTTACTTATAAATGCTTGATCAATATGACCCTTAATTGCCACATTATTTAAAGAAAATGCTCGACAATAAAAACAGTATACTGCATTTTTACTTTTACTGTATTGCAACCAGTCATAATTATCATACCAAGCATTTTGAAAGCTACGAAGTCTATTCCCAAAAAGAGTTTTTGGATATGAAAGAAGACGGATTTGGCAAGGCCCTTCGGATAGTTTTACATTACGCTCAATACGCTCTTTTGGAAGTGGTAAAGCAGGATCATTTGGTAAAACAGTTTTAGTAATATCAGCGTAATTCAGATTAATAGTTAAAGGTATTTCGGAGGAAAATGAATTTGATGTATCTAAATTAGTTTTGTCAGTATCAATACATGGAATTGGTGAAGGTGATACATTTTTGTTCAATTTTCGGATAACAAATCTATTTAGTAAGAATAATAATTAATAATATTAGTTTTTATTTTAAAATTATAAATAAGTATAAAATAGATAAATCTATTAATTATAATAAAATATTATTTTTATTCATTCGGTATATTAAACAATATATCTAAACAAAAATTAATTTTATATTATAACAAATTTCTTTTAAATATGTGGTACAACGTACAAATTAAATTATTATACAACTAAAACCACTCATCTACTCATAAAAAAAAATATATATACATATGCATTTTTTTAATATTTCTGTAGGTAGTTTTAAAGCGCGTTTGTAAACTCCGCCAGAATACCGGTTAGATAAAAAGGTAATCAAAAGGTCTAATGTAAACTCCGCCAGTTTTATTTTCTTACCTGTAATTGGTATATGTAAACTCCGCCAGTTTTATTTTCTTACCTGGAG
>JACXSJ010003151.1:0-28768 GCA_014851325.1 Pentalonia nigronervosa
ATGTCTAGCCAGAACGTTCAATTGAACCAATTTTAATTAAATGCTTAGTTGTTATCTCGATTACATAATTTCAATGCAATTTAATTTCCACAGCTTAAAAATATATTTAAATTTAATATGAATAAAAATATTATTAGCCTATATGCTTCTATATTTTAATTGATTTTGATTTTGTAAAGAGACACGATAAAGAGTTATATATATAGTCCGATATCTATATTATAAGAGTTATACATTAGTTATTAACTTTAAGACCTAAAATCTGTTTTTATATAATTATTACTCCTTAACAGTAATTATGTCTTTCCTTTTTATTCCATCACCTCTTAATTCCTTTCTCGGCATTTAGAAATGTTTGCGATACCTGTTCGCTCGAAAAAATATTTGGTCAGTTCGGCCATCACTCATTAGTTTTGATGAGTGTTAAATTTAATTTGATATTTAACTAGATCAAATTAATTTATTCATTTTGAACCTCGTGGTTTTAAATCGTTAATTTATGAATAGATTTTAGTATAAGATATGTGTCGTAAATAATAAAACTCTTTCGTTTATTATTAATAACTATACAAAATAAATGATCAATGTTTCAGTTTAAATTGTATTAAATAAAAAAATATTTCAATAAATAAAGTATAAAGTAAATGTTTAGGTTCTTTTTATGTATAATATTATGATTCGATGGAGTATTAATTGATAGACTGACAAAATTAAAGTACCTACTTGTCAATATTAACAAGTATCTTCTAATTTAATAAAAAATTGTGTTTGGAAAGAATGCATACCAAGTGGGTACATGTACCTAATATTATGTTGAATTGTATTAATTATATTATTTATAATTCACATTAGAGCATTTAAATTATAAAAATAATTCTATAAACATATTATAATAGGTACACGTGTTTTTGTGAAAATAATGGGTTAAATAAATAATAATTTTCATAGTATTTACTCGTATTTTACATAATTAATTCTCTCTAAATTATATTTTTCCTTAATATTTTTAAATGTCATACAAATAAAAATTATACTCATTCGTATAGAAATTATCAATATTAAAATCTATTAATCATTAATTAACACCATAAATTTACATATAATTAGTTTTTTTCAATTAAGTTATTTAATTTATTAAGTAATTTTTTAAGTAATCCTATTTTTAACATGAAACTATAGGATAACTGGATCTTGGTGGTTAAGTAGTTTATATTATTATTTAAAGTTAAAGCTAATTTACTAATAGTGTTAATAAATTCAAAATGTTTAGGTATGATGTGTAAAACAATTTAAAATTACTTTAATATTTATGCACATAATGTGTTATAAAATGTTGTTGCGTTATTCTCGTTTTGTTTAGATTTTTCAAGATTTCGAATCGTCGAATTTAAAATTAAAGTGCTTCTATTAGATAATTTTGTTTTGTTTTCGTGTATTCACTTAGTTTTTGAATTTCATCATAAATTGTTTTTTTATAACTACGTCTTGTAGTCAATCTTTTAGTTTTGTTTTGCTGATAAATAGAAAAATTTGTTGTGAGATTTTTCCTTAACCCACTTTAGTTCTTGCACAGGATTATCCAAGTATGTTCATTGTTTTTGAAAGGTCCGACATTCCGATGTTCAGAGGATAAAACTGAATTTTGGCTTTCAAAAACAACGGGTAGCTAAAGGAATTGGAATATCACGAATTCTTTGAAGTCATTAGCGGTATTCGTCCAGACGGGGTGAGTTCAGGCGTCACCTAAAGAATCTCAAAGAGCTTTTATATTGATGGTCCGAACCTTTTGAGGTAATATTTGCGGCCACCGTCCGAGTACGCGTGATAACATTGTTTTATTTTGTTTATTGGAATAGGACAAAACTTATTTAATAATTAAAACTGGTAATTACGCGAGAAAATAAAAGTTGTATAGAATAGTTTGACCTACATGCATTTATAATTAATTATTTTTTCATTCAAAGATTTCAAATAAAAGCAATGCAAATCGATTAGTTTAAAAAAGGTTATAAAAAAAATCTTAAATATATAAAATATTTAAGAACTATAAATAGTCAAACATAACAGTTAAAAAAAAGTAAATATTAGGACGACGTAATTCCGCCGAAAAAAGTTTAAAAACCAATGATTTACATTTTTATACAATTTATTATATTCTTATTAATTAATAATTATGTATTGTCACACACATTTGGACTAACATTTTTCAACTTTTCTTAAGTATCGGATTTTTTTAATTTAATTTTGTGTCAGACATTTCCAATTACAGCATATATATTGGCACGCCGATTTTATCATTGAAAATTATATTGATGAAAATTTAAAATTCCCGAAAAGTATATGGGTTTTACATACAAGCAACATTGAAATTATCATCAAATAATATTATTGAAAATACTTACGCATTCGCATTTTAACCAGAAATATTCTAAAGCACATTCATGATCCATACACTTTTATCGTTTTTTTTAAATATTAATAAACACAATACAAATGAATAGTTAGATACATAAAAATGAAAAGTTAAAATAATATAAAAATATCCAAAAAAGTAAAATAATACAAAATTGATTGAATTAAAAATATGAATCAAAGAAGAATTCCTTTATTAACATAATTTTTTATTAAAATTTTTTAAAACTTAACTAAACTGTACATATATTTGACTTATGTTTATTTTAGATTCTGAGTGGAGTAATAAATGTACCGTTGTTATAATCATTAGATATACTTCAAAATATTTAAATATGATTTTTTTAAAAACAATTGTTTACTAGTATAACTTATATTTGTATGAAATGCAATCATATGTCTACTAATTAGTAATTACTATAATAATTAATATTACGAAGTTAATTATTTGACTATGATATAATGCATTTTTTTCCCATCCAATTTTTATTTATTATTACAATATATTATTTTTTGTTAATTATGATATATAATTATATAATTATTAGAATACTGTTTTACTGTAGTCTACACTGTACACATATTCTATTGTTATAATATGTTTGTGCATTACATAATGGTTCCCAAAAATATCTAGCCGAAATGTATTTTCAAAAAAAAAAAAATTACATTTCGACTGAAACGGGAATCGAATCTTTTTCGTTTTTGACGGAAACGTGTTCTGCGTAAATATTTTATCTGGGAACCGGGTGTTTCGTACCCAATAAATTAATAATAATACAAGTAAATTTACACAATATCCTATTAAAAAACAATTGAAACAGGTAAATTACAAATATATTTGCTATACACTTTATACACTCTCAATTCATTTACGGCCATTAAAATATTGTATCAGTTGATATTTATTTAATGTGCCTTCTCTATTTTCTTTCCAATAAATTGTATAGTCTATAAATCTACCATTAATAGTCTCTAGGGTCCCACAGGCTCATTCTACATGTCTGACAAAAAAATAATTATAGAAGTGTAAACTCTAGTTGTTACAAAAAGCGCCTCGCGTTGTTTCAAGTGCATGAAATTATTTTGTGGACGACTTTTAAATGAAGTATGCAGGTTGCAGATGTTGAATGTTGAACACTAATCAAAGAGAACTGTGATAAATTTCATGTAATTATTTCGCTTTTAAAACAACATGCAAGGAGTGTATCTCTGTATGGATAATAAATTATTATTGTCTCGAGAAAAAGTTATTAAACTATTAATTAGTTTATTTTGACTTAGTTAATTTTGTTTTTGGTGGTAAACTTTAAGTAATTTTATAGAATAGTTGAGTGTTGAAGCGATATTAACGCGCAATACTGGGCGCTAATTAAAACTATACGATTGCATTTTGAAGTAATAGAATCTAAAAAAAAAAAACGATTGTATTAAACTTTACACCGCACAAATCAGACGTATGTTTTCAAATATTTTAGGCAAAATTACCCCGGCGGAGACACTATTATAATATATATGTCTGCAGTATCTATATCTATTAACGCATCTTTATATATACATGTATACATTATACATAGGTATATTGTGTTAAGGCAACAGACACTGCAAATGTACAAGGGTTTCGTGCGGATACGATAAACCCGGAATTTATCGTTTCTGAGCTACGCGATAAGGGAGGTCTTCTCTATGGCGGTTTTCGAATCGAAGCAATTACGGGCACCAGAATTAAACGTGTTATTATTATTCACCCCGGACGCGGGCTACAGCAGCAGTGCCGTCGTTCGCCGCGGAGTTCGAACGGTTTGACCCCGAAACGGCCGGGGGCGAAATCGACTTACACGAACCGGGTGTGTACGTCGTTATCAAATTCGTATCAAAACCGAATTATGTATTATATCGAACGGACCGCGAGTGGGGAAAAAAGGGCGAGATGGAATAAAAAAAAAACGCCAAGAAACCGGAATAACAAGTACCTAAACGTACGATATGAACGACCGAAGGGATCGCGTCGACGACTTCTTTTGTATTATCCGCGTGCGAGGGACGGCCGAGATAAAGACGATTTGATTAGTGCAAAGCCGAATGTGCGATAGGGTGCGGGTGGCTGTACAGCATACATAATGTTATTGTAGTAGTATACTATTATGATATTATACGGCTGTTGTCTTGTGCAGTAAGTATTGCCTCTCCATATACGTGTCGAGGATTTTGGGGCTACTAGGTTTTCGAGGGAGGTTTCTATTTTTTTTTTTTTGAATATTATATTGTCACCATATAGGTTAGTTTGAAATATTTCGCAGCCGAACAGAGCAGTAACTGTAGTTATTGGCGTTACCTATTCAAAACGCGCGTATGGATGATTCGTTTGAAAACGCTGCAGTGCACCGGGAAACGATGATGATTGATAACGATTTATTAGGTATTTGTCTTATTCGACGATAGACAATTTCAAGGTGGGGTGTTTAAAGACGAAAAAAAAATATTATCGACCGACAAATATAAAATGGACTCCTATATCTGCAATTATCACGATTAAATTTTGAACTATGATTATAATTTTTGAGCAATAAAATATTTAATATTTTTAACGATGTTAACATCTCAACGCCGCGAATAATATTTTATCAAAATTGCTATACGCTTTATGGTTTTGAAGTCTTGACATTGTTTAAAAATACGCGTACTAAGTACAATACATTTTTTTTCTAATGTTCATTGAAACAACCTTAAGGTCTTCGTCAATGCTTATTATAAGTGGGGGTAGTAGAAAGATCATGTGATCTATTTACCTATGTATATATCACTATATGCATGATACTACCCCCTTTTTCAAGAGGAGACGTACGGTTTTCACTTTCAGTGTGTTACATACATAAAAAAATTATATTCATGCTCAATGGCGTATACATACGTTTTGTATGGGTGGAGGATCATTTGTAAACAGATTATTATGGAAGGAAAATTTTTAAACTAGGTTTTTCTTATAGACATAATTGAAAGGTCTATTGGAGTGGGATCTTTTCCCCTCCTTTTTGTATACGCCACTGTTCACGCGAACAGTGAATAACATAGCTCGGTCCCGGAAATAAATATTTTTAATTTATATGAATTTTTCTACGGTTATTGTTCGACCTCGTCTATAGCTAAAACGAAAAGCTATAATATTATTTTAATTTATTTCAATTTTTAATAATAAAATTATGGTAACACGGCGTTTTGGATAGGCAATTTACCTTCATTTTAAGATTTTTCAATCTCAATTTTTATAATACTTGTAATATGAAGTCATAACATGCCTAGTAAATTACACGAGGAATCCAAATTACGAGCATACTACAAAATAAATTCATAACAATATTGAAGAAACTATTTTTATTAAATTTGTCTTGCATAAATTATACAGTAACTGCAGTATTTTATGCTACTTAATGGTGAGAAAAATTATTTTAAAATGATTAACGTATGTACATAAATTTAAATATATAAATTCCATGCTTGTTTTTAGCTTAAGATAAGTAAGAACTCAAGTTAATATAAATATTTCACTCCTGTTAGAATTTGTTTAAAAACTTTATAAGTTAATTTAACCTATTGTTTACCGGATTTTCGCGTTTATCAATCCCTTTAACTGACATTTGTTCTCATGGGTAATACATATTTGAAAAAACAAAATAATTATTTTTGACGCACTGCCACAAGGGAAAACCTTGAAATTGCGTTTTATAAGAAAAAATATGAACTTAGTATTTTTATTTTTATTTAAAAACATAAGTTAGATCAAAGTTTTATTTACCTAATTTATATTTAAAAAAAAATAATTGTTTTTGAATTATGTTGTCCAATTTTTCACTTAAGATTTTATAATAACATACCTACCTATGCATTTATTTTGTTTATTTGATCGCAATAATATCAACATTTTAATACTGTACTGATGACATATCTACAATAATTGTGTATGCCGCAGCAGTGCGATGACCGATAAAAAATATTATATTAGAACACCGAGTGAATGATTAAGCGTCTTAATATTTTACACCAGAATACATTAATAGATTTTTTATATGCATCTATAAGATATTAATATGGCGTTAAAAATTTAGTCTTAAGCACGCTGACACAGACAAAATGACATAAGAAGCAGAAGAATGAGGACGAGGAGAAGGAAAAGAAAACCTATACCGCAAACGTACCACAATTATCTACTAGAAAGAGTAGATAACCCTGGCTGAGACGGAATGGAGCAACGATAACAACTTATATTCTGTTGCACACGTACCGGCTAACAGTCAAAATAATCATATTGTTATAATTAGTGCGCGGACAGACGGATGCGGTCATTGTGCGCGGAAAATTTCGGAGAATATTCCCAGTTCGGATGATTCGGTTGTCAATGATCCACTCGCGAGATGTCCAAATAAAAGGGGCTGTTATAGATATTGTATTATTTGATTCGTCAAACGCCTACCGGAAAAACACCGTCGGGTGTTAGCCCGGGAAGTCTTACACTGTAACGGAAGCTCATGCCCGCACTGTATCGTCGTGGAATGAAGTTTTCGTTTGTTTCGTGAGCGAAAACGACGACGACACGGCGTGCAAAGAATAGATGGGGACAGAGAGAAAGAGAGGGTAAGAAAAGCGAACAACGGCAAAGGGTTATTATATACATTTATAGTGTGCACTTTGGAATATAGCGTGCGTGTAGAGAGAGAAATTCCTTAGCTCGGGAATTTTCCGAACACTGGGAAGCGAGGCGCCCGTTCGTCTTCGTCGGCTGCAGCGCGAATGAGAGTGCCCCCATTATCATTTGACTTCTTGTGCAGTGTGAGAGATTTCTCTCTATCTCATTTAACACCCCAACGAGTTTGTGACACATTATACCCGGGCGGCGCACTCGTATTTTCTTCACTCGGTGAAACCGCATCCGCGATAGTGTCAAATTAAATTAAACATCGTAAAAAAAAAACATCGTACGCCGGTCGCCGCCGCGCTGTTGCAGTATATAGTTCTTTATTTATATCCTTTTCGGTTTCTACCGTCCTTTCCTATCGTTCCGTCGACACCAATTCCCGCCGCCGCCGCCGCCGCCGTTTATAAGACGAATTTAATTAAACCGTCAGATCTGAAACCTGTATAAAGGTCAACTCGATTAATCTCTGCCGCTGCGATACGCGTTCGCCCACGGAAATCTAGTCGATTTGCGGTTAAAATACTTTTACGCGATAAATTATTATTTAAATGTGAGTTTGTAATTATTTTATGTTCTCCGAAACATCGGAGTTTATTTATTATTATTATGAGCGTGCGGCGCGCTCTGAACACGCGCCCAATTTTCTGTCTTTTTTGAAATTTCGACGAGTACTGCGCAAATAGCGAACTTTTCACAAACAAATGATGCGTGAAACAAATGCAGTGTTGATTTATTAATCTATGAATTAATTAACTTTTGGAAAATATAATTTCATATCATACGAAGGGTTTGTACTTAAAATTAAATTAAGTATAAATATAATTTTATGCATAGATTATAATATATTATTATTATTATCTTTTTATCGTGTATGAATTTATATTGCATCTATAGAAACTAATGTGTTTCTTGTTGATACTGTTTATTTTAATTAACAAAACAAATAATTATAAAACAATTATATTTTGTTTAAAGTTCAATTAAAGGCGTGTATTTACGCTTAATTTTAAATAAAAGATTTCAAGCTGTTGAATTATGCGAATTTACTAATTTACAAATCAAACTTTCATAATAAAATATAAAAACTAAAAACTTCGAATTAACTAATAAAATTGAACATTTAACTTAGGTAACAATTATAATATATAACGCTACTTTAAATCTAAGTCTATACAGGGATCGTATTGATTCCCGTATAGAATGTAAGACTTCCCGTATAGGGAATCGTATTGATTTTTAGTTTGTATTTTATACTATACAAGGTTAATGATTTAGCCTATTTTTATTTTTCTTAACGTATAGCAGTTTTATGAGACCTGACTGGGTATTATATAGATTAAGCATAACATTAGTTTATATAAGTTTGTATGGCCTGTTTTGTGCTGGCGTAAATAAAACAATACAATTCTCAACACCCAGTCTCTATCGCACAAATAGGCATCTTTATAACTCAATTTTGTTTTACGGCATAACATATTATATAATAGTATATTATAATCATACCTACAATAGTATACATAGCCGTTCTGAAGATAAAATTTTAACAATGTTCGATACTATTGACTTGGGTTCTACAATTTGCCTGTACAATATATTTTATAATGTTTAAGTTTAGAGTTGTATAAGCTATATATACCCTACTGGTTTGTTTTAATCAACGGCCATAAGAAAATGTCTAATTGTATCGATTCATATGATCCGTGACGGAAATTCACAGTTATTTAGGTAATTTCTGACTGGCTGATTGAAGTTATTTATTGTACGGGAGTAGTGAAGTACCATTATAATGTTGGCATAGGTAGGTATTTTCTTTTTTCTCTGTCTAACTGTGTTTTTGAAAGCCCGATAAATTAATGGCTGAATAACGTACTTTGGAGAATAGCCGTGCAAGTACTTTCACTATAGTTTGTAGCTTTTAAAATATATCGACCCAATCGGATAATCAAAACACAAACCAACAAATTACTTTTTGGTGTCGTTGTGTGTGACCATAGTATAAAATAATTAGACACTGATGAATTAATTTTAATCTTGTGATTTAATTAAAATCATTTAATGAATTAAGTACTAAACTTTCAATGGTCGTGGCTACGTCGTGCATTTTTTTTAAAGTTTACACTGACTTACATACTTTACATGCTTATTATTTGGACTTATTTTTAAATAACAGTCGTCATCTTGCGAATATAAGTTTATTTCTAGGTAGATGTACGAAATTCAACACTGTACACATTTTAAACCAACATAAAATAATATATCGTGCTGCAAATTAGAGAAACATGTTTTTTTTATTATGAAATATTATTTTTATATTGTACACCATAATATTTAAGATTAACTCCGTGTAAAATAGATTATTTTCATTTGAAATATATTATATAGATCTTAGCTTTAATGCTGACTTTGCGACAATATGAGTAGGGACCGTGTCAGGAAAATCTAAAAAAAACTTAAGTAGCAAAATGCAAATACTGCAAAACTGAGAAAGTAAATAAGAACTGTTTGAATTGAAAGAAATATCACAAAAACAAAGAATAATAAAATCAGAAAAGTAGAGTATGAATGGATATTCGGGTTTAAGCGATGACATAATATAGTATATCGCATACGAAGAATTAGGGGTAAATGCATGAAACGAAAATAATTAAACTTGAAATTTTAAAAAAAATACAAATTTTTGGCGAAATTGAAACGAGGTTACCTGCATAATAATCACGTCCAATAAAGTAAAAAGATAATCATATAATTAAATAAATAATAATTAATAATTATATACAATTAGTCAATATTGTATCTATTTGTGTTTGTATTATACATTTCTACTGAAGCACAATGGAAAACGACAGAAAGGTAGATTAATATTTTGACCCGGGGAAAGTCGAATTATAAACTATAATACTGAAAATTACCAAAATGATTCGAACTGTTATTTTATAAATTTACTACGTGTCATTTGTCTGCTAAATCTATTCGTATCGATTTCATCTTACAATTTCCTAAATATGTGGGCCATTTATCCATAATTTTTATTTTTGCATTCGACTATGTTTACTGATGTGTATAATGTACAGTCATCACCCATATTATACAACGTTGATGCATTGATGCTGTTAAACATATTTTGAATTCATTGTTAAATCTTTTGGAAATGTAATTTGCCAGACTATTTCTCCGCGGAGACAGTGTCTTTGAGTGCGATGTTAGATAGTGCAGGAATGGTCGTTCGTCAAAAGCTCGTGACGTTCCCCTTTGTAACAATTTATACTGTTTGTACCATTGACATTTAATACGCACAATGGAAATAATTAAATTGTGTAGACCGATTGTATCATAATAACAATATTGTATTAGTATTTACACGCAGCAAATATAGTCTAATCGCAATAGATATTATGCATGATATTGTGCGTTTGTGTTCATATTATACGAAGATTGCACCATATTAAATCACTTGATATTTTATTGGTAACACGCAATTATTTATTATTGGTGTTCAATTTTTATAATATCTACGGCATTGTTCCAACGTTTAAACAGAACATTTCGTACATTTTTCTGTGCTCTTTTAATCGCATACGATATAGATCAAAATATCCAGTATAGTTTCAACTTTTGAAGTTTTTTTTTTTGCAAATCGACAGTGACAAATAATATTTAAAGTAATTTTTTTTTTGAAAGCATATTTGAATTTGATTAAATGGTGTATAATAATGTATTACTGAAAATAAAAATATAATGCTCTTTTTAAGTCATATTTATAATTTAAATGAAAAGTAAATTTTTTCCAGTAAATAATTCAGAACTTTTTATTTTAATTTGAGTATTACATAAAATTGTGGAATGATGTAAACGAAACAAGTGAAGAAGAAAATAACTAAAATAATCTTGACAATACTACTATCTCAGTTTATACTGAAAAATATCAAGTTATATCTAGATTAAGCTTTATTAAATATATTTACGGTACGAATTTATTTTTCTCGACAACAAACTATAGACAATATATTATACATATTTTGATAGATCTATTGAATGATATGTTAAGCTAATCCTTTTTATTAATTTTATATATCTATTTTGACAGTATAATAAAATTCTGATATTATATGTTATTGTAGTTTGAAAATAAGATGTTATTTTTATTAAATGTTGCAAATAATTATAAATTTGATTCGGATAACTCAATAAAATGGTCTGGATTAGATTATTTAAATAATATGATATGCATACAAATAAAATACTGGAATTCCTAAAAAAGTTGCCATAAAAAAAAATATTAATCTTAACTAAATATATATTTCTTTGTTTTAAATGTAGGTACTATCGGAACTATTAATTCTTTAAATAAATTTGGTACCTACCAGTATGAAATACTGAAAATGGCTTAATGTTTTTATAAAATTTGTTCAACCATAGTAATAGTTAATCAAATTAATTAAATTATACTATAAGTAAAATAATTATTATTATTATTCTTGTCTCAACAATAAATTATTTTCCTCTGCGAATAATAATGTCATATGCATCGTTGTTTTTTTTCCACTTTATTTTACTTGAGCAAAATGTTGGTTTGAGATAAATATATAGATATGCCTTAAGTAATCATGGCGAGTTTCAAATAAAGGACATAAAAGAATAATAAATAAAAGTTATCTCAAGTGTTTGTAAAACGCATATTTTCAGTTAAAATTTTTTTACTATAGGTATCAGCTAGGAATACATATATTTATATATATAGGAATCCGTACAGAAATAATATACATCATATTATCTATGCATAACTCGTTTTAATCAAAAAATATATATATTTTTTTTACATAGAAAATATGCATAGATAGTAAATAGGTACTTAGTATACTTACTGGCTTCTTAAGTACTTATTGTAATTCATTTGATATCAGACTTGATACCTATGTGGTTATGTATAGTAAACATTTTAATATTTTTTGCTACGTATAATAAAAATGTACATAAGTAATGAATTAAAATATTATTAATAGGTACTAAACTTATTTTATACAATATGTATATTGAATGTAAAATAAAAAAAAAACATGTAATACTTACAATAGTGTAATTTAAGGCAGGTACTTTATAATATTTCTTGCTTTTAGTAAACAACATTTTTTTTATGACGCTAAATGTTTATTGCATATATTATAGGCATACATTTTTGGTTAAACTCTCAACTCAAAATAAGTCTGAGTCACACAGAGAAACAGATTATTATTTTAAATAAATATATTAGTTTTAAATTTCTGGTATAACTACACGACGTGATCTATTCCTGTTTGCTATTGTTTTACAGAAAAAAACGTGTTCGTTTCGGAGTGCATTTTTTTTTTTGGGAATTTAAAATAAATCTCATGATAACCTAAGGATGAGATATTCGATTCAGAGATATATTTAATGAAAGGGGGTGGATAGTTAGGGTTTCAACTTTTTATATGATCATATTAAATATAAGGAATATAATTTGTAAATATGTAAATATTATTTAACATGTTTTTAAACCTTTCTAATTATTATAAAGTAAGTTTTAACTACATAGGTACACAATATTAAACTTCCAATATTATATATTTAAAGACTTCTATACACATACTTTATGTTTACTTTTTTTTAGTTTTTTTTCAATTTATCGTTTATGTATGATAGCATTTTGGTTTGTGAGTAAAAAACGTTAACAATATAATAAAATCACTATTCTAAATAAATATTCAAATATTTTATACAAAATTATTCCTAATAAATTTAAAATATTTTCGTTATAGATATTAAAAAAATGATACTTGTCTTCGGGAAAATTTAAAATTGTAGATTATGTTAAAATATATTTTATTTGTTTTTATAACTGCAATGATTTATGTCTTCTAACATAAAAATTAATTCTATATTAAATTTAATATTAAAAAAAAAAAAATTAATTTCAATACTATAAAAGTATTCTGAATACATCATGACAATACCAAAAAATATTCCAAAAACAGAATTCCGAATATTACTAAAGTCTGATACGTAGTTTACAATAAAACGTACTAAGACCAGGGCTTGCATTTGAAATTCAAATTTGTTTTACGTTATTTACAATTTAAACGTAATACAATTTTTGCGTTTATCGTTGTTTAGAATTAAAACGTTGTATAAATACTGCGTTTATCGTTAAATATGATAAATCATAATATATTGCGGGAAATGACCCGGTAGGAATAAAATAAATTAACGAATTGATTGCTGAATTGCGTGGAATAAATATTTTTAGGAACCCGATATTATAACTTTTAAGTAAATGGATTTTAAAATATTTCGTTTTGCTTTATTTTTCGTGTAATGGTATTTTATAAATTACGTTTTGCGTTATATTTTTGTTTAACGATATATTATATATTTTGTTAATCGTTATGTTTTGTTTTGTTGTATTCAATTATTTTTGTTTAGTGTTTTCCATTTTAATTATGTTTACAAATTTCAATCGTTTTTTTTTTTTTTTTTATCATATACAACGTTATAACCATAACGTTGTATAACGTTTTCAAGCCTTGACTGAGACAGCGTACGCAATACGCGCTATTCGAAGTCGCTGAACGTCGATGTCAAACGATATGCTGCTGCGCGCCGCCGCCCGTCGCTCGCATGAGCGCGGGAAGCGAACGGCGCTGCTCGTTTTTTCATAATATTATGGTACACGATAGACGCATGACGCCGCGGCCGCGCCAGTTTTCGCGCGTTTCGTACTGCATAGATTGACTTTGTTTGATTATATTATACACGTTCGGCCGCTCCAGCTAAGCCGGCGGTACCGCGTATTTTGACCAAGTTAAATTTTACTCACTAGTAGATTTTTACCGGGTGGGGGGGTTAAAATTCAATAGCGAAATTTTACCGGGAGTGAATTATTGCTAGTAAATTACACTCGCGGAGGGGTAAAATATCACTGAGGTAAATTTTCGCGGTTACACCGGCGTGAATGTTTGATTAAATGGATTTACGATTTCAGGAGCAGCTGTCAAACCGGAAAAATAACAATTCCTAAGTCGAAAACACCCGTTTTTCTAATAGTTTACAACAGCACCCATCGAAAACAAACGCTTTGGTTATATTTAAACATTTCCCGTGCATCATATAAACGTGTTACGGCTTTACGCTTACATATTTTCCTGTAGTTTCATGTTGCGCAGGAGGTAGGCTTGGTGACTATAAACGTAATATTATAATGATAATTGTGCGTGCATCTTAAACTGTTTTAAATTTAACGCAATATAATTATTCGTGTCAATCTCGCCGGTACGTAAACTATTTAAAGTCGAAAAATGAGAAATGAATAATATTATTCATGTTCTGGTTAGAAATTACTATTTAGGTACCGTTGTATTATAGCCATTAGGTAGGTTACACTTATACGATTTAATTTAATTTATTTTATAAATACATGTTGCGGTGCAAGGTATGAAAATTGCGGTAATACATAATAATAACATTATATAAAATAATGCGTTCATAAGGTATGCGTAGGTACTTATTCTGACTTGTTTTGAGATAAACAACAATTTTTTTATGACGCTATGTAATCAAGCGTTATATTTAATCAGTTAAACTTGGAATAAATAAGTGCGCATACCTTTGCAAATACGGTGGAATGGGAAATATCGTATTTAAGTACGATTTATATTGATTCTATACTAATCGTATAAAATGTGTAACTATACGAAAGGTATATATTTTTATATTCGTGTTCGTTTTGAAAAACACTCCGGTTTTCTTTCTTTGGTAGAATATAAATGTTAAATTGTATTTAAATAAATTAATATATAACTGTTTTATATTATGTTTATATATATTTTTTTAAAAAACCCAATATTATTACGAATACCTTTAGGTACCTACCTCACTTTGTATCGCTTAGTAATCGCGTTCAATGTATAAAGAGGGTCTTGATTTATTGTTATCGGTTGCTGTGGATCTTCTGAATAATTAAACGTAATTTTCGCATTTAGGTGTGCGTGATTATATACCTACAGTGTGGTATTTAAATAAATAAATAAATAAAACATCTAAAAGAAAGACTTGTTTATCGTATATATACATTAGATTGGTATATACACAAGCTGCTGGTTGTTATATTTTTTATGAAACGCTTGTACTTCCTTTTTTATTAATACAATTTATACATTTTTTTTCTTAATGTAAATGTATAATCTGTACTTATTACTTTTTCTATAATATAGCAATGTATAATAAGATAAAGTGTGGATTTTTAAAAAAAAATAAATTAAATACAATTTGACGAATAATGATAAGAGAAGACGCCCACCGCAGTATAATACTTAAAATACTAAAATTACAGCTATAGTATAGCGTGTACTTACTACTATTGTATATTAATAAATATTATATTATATTGTGAAATATATAAGCGCCACATAGGGTCGAAGAATATGATATTGTACTTATAATGAAAACTTGCGAGGGCTGGACTAAGTCTAGGCATGCTTTTTAAAATAAAAATTTGACTTTCAAAATTATCAGTACAGTATAATATAAACCAACGACTAACTGTCCTACAGCCTACTACACAAAACTAATATGCTATAGTAATATAAAAATGTCTATTTAGTGTCTGCTGTACTATAGAGTGAATAGTTTACTTATAATATACACAATACAGGGTGTTTTATTTGTAATTCCAACAAACCTAATTATAACTGACCCCTTTAAGACGGAAATCTCCTTACAATGGAAAATAACAGCAGTCCCGTGTGACCTACTATATCCTATATATTTTAGTATCTATATATATATATATATATAACGAAAACTTCTTTATGACAGAAAAGTCAGTCGGTACCAAGCGATTCCGCTTTAAGGAGGTTTTACTGTACGCGAACATTTGCAGGCCGCAGGTTGTGTATCACTTGCGTGAATTGATAAGACTGGACCAATGTTCAGCTGCATTGCATATATTATATAGATATGGGTGAGAATTTGCGACATTGCCCATCGCAAGTCTTTGCAGTGTTTTCCCTAGACGAATTCGTTTTTCCGCGTTGAATCGGAAGCGTATATATTATATATTTACTATATAAGCCGGCGTGATCACGACTGTTTTCATTCATTCCCTCTTTATCGTACACAAAGTATAGTCCCCACCATCGCGGTGCCCGCCTTTATGCGCATCGCGACAATGACGGCCGACGAGCGGTGTGTGAAAACGGAGCTATTATACTATATTGTATACCACGAGGACTTATATATTGCGTTGTAGGGGATGTTCGCCGGTGGAATTTCAATCTTCCGGGAAGAACAAAAATACGTCAAGCGTGACGGTGGTTGTGTGTGTGTGTGTGCTGTGCAGTGATGAAGGGCAGCTGCGGGAGGACACCGTCGGTATGTATACGTTGGTACGCGATATGGTCTCTTGCTCGGTTTCCTCCGAAATAAATTCGCATGTTGCTGGTCAAACGGGAAAAGTTTTCCGAGAAATTATACGGCAAAACGACCGGAAAATTTTGATTCATTGGCTTCGATCTACCGGCAAAGTTTCTACGCGTTAGAACATAAATCCGAAAATTAATGGTTCGAAAAAAACAAAGAAAAAAAAGCGCAAACCGCTCGAGAGGGAGGCCTGCAAGTGGGCGCTAAGACGAGTAACGACCCTCGGTTATACTTTACGAAACACTACTGCTGTATAGCAGTCAGCGCTGGGTAGGCAAGGTATCGGCTTACCGAGTTTTGGGATTTCTGACGTTTACGACTATATTGTTGCAGCTAGTAGCGTGGTGAACTTTAAATTATTGTTCAGGTGCTAGTTTAATTTTTCATCCATCCTGAAGCAACGATTTAACCCGATAAAGGTGCATTCGCTGTCATATTTGTTTACCTGTCGTAGTTACTACTAAAATACTATAGTTAATACCAAATTAACTTCTGTTTTTCAATTGAGGATCCCCACTCTTTTTACTATAAATTATTCAGTGTGTATATATTTTTTAAAACTTTTGATGTACTTAATTCAAAATTCAAACGAGTAGTTTTTCAGTTAATAAAATATTTATACTAAGGATAATAATCCTTAAAAATGGTATTACAAAAATATAAAATATATGTAATATTGGATCAAATATTTACTATACTTCGACTATTTTTATAAATTATAAATACTGAAGGATTAATATTAGGTAGTTACTAAAATTTTTAAATTTTCATAGCCCCTATATCTTCTAAATCCATTATTATGGACCCCTATTTTTCTTAGTAAGTACACAAAACTAATAACTCAAAAATTATTCGTTGGAATTTTGATTTTAATACGTCAATATTTTCAGAAAAATGTTTACTTTAATAATTTACAGTTTAAAAGGGGATTTTTATTTGAAAAACAGAAGTTTGTATCTTCACGAGGTACTCTTTAAATAGTACAAAAAATCTCAAGAATTTAAAAATATGGTTTTCAAGTATACTTAAAACTTCCAAAAATCAAAATTGAAAAAATTGGGGGTGAGCATGCTTGGTGAATCGCCCTGGATTTTATTGCTAGTTGACTCCGTGCAATTCGTTCCTATTAAAGAATTCCAATTAAATAATAAATTGTATATTATTATATTATATTGTATGCGCGTATTATACGGGATTATTATATTGTTATTATATTAATATACAATGTGCGATATCATGGCATAGAAGCCGTCCAATAAAAAATAGGAGAAAAAAAGTTCTTGATGGCTAATCTCCGACATTATATCGTCGGCCGTGTGCGATCGTCCACTTCCCCATACCCGTCCGTCAACTAGTTCCGTTTAGCTTTCGAAACGTACGCTGCTGTCTCGTCACAGAGTTTAACGACATTTTTTTGTCTCCTACTCCCAACACTCTCGCTCACTCTCTCACTCCACTCTCTGCGGTTTATATTTCTCTCTCTCTCTCTCTCTTTCTCATACACTGTCCGTTTCGTCCACTTGGAATAAATCACCTGCAAATTACGATCGTCTGCAGTATTTGTATACCTATATAAGCGCCACACGTGTATGTCGTTAAAATATTATTATCATTTTAATATTATTATATACTATACGCATGTGTTCGCGTGCTGTGCCGGACAATCGGTCGGGTGCAAGGTCGGCCATATGAAATATACACCCAACGTGGCGAACCTAGCAGAGTTCTTCGAGTCCGACGTTGCCGTTGTGAAGAGGTCTGCGAATAAAATTATACTATTATCACAAAACAGAATAATATTATATTATCATAATATATTATAAAAATATACTGCCGTGGCACAGCACTGACCGACATTTGCAGCGGAATTCGAGGTGGAAATAAGGCAATAAACTGCAACGCAAGAACTGAAATTATGGGTACCCGCATTACACAGGGCTATTCATTTGATTTAAAACACTCAATATTATATTGAAAAGTATTGCATTTTTTTCCTTAGATTGTTTCAAATTGTTATTAAACAACATTTTTTATATTTTTTATCTCTATAGTTTTTTAAGTTTTAACTTTTTTGAATGAAAACATACAGTTTTAATTTCATGTTTCAAAACATAAAATTTTTATTATTATTTCAATACATAAAAATCGAATTTTAAACCAATAGTTTCTAAGTTATAAGTATTTAAAGTTTAGATGAACGGACTAGTGAACCAACATTTTGGGGGTACAACTCCATTCTGCTCATCTATTGTTTAAATATTTATAACTCATAAACTACTCGTCCAAAATTCGAATTTTATGTATGAAATACTTAGAAGAATATTCTGCTTTGGAACATAAAATCAAATTTGTATGCTGTCATTCAAAAAAGTGAAAACTTAAGAAATATAAAAAAAAATAATTTATTTAAAAAAAATTATGTTTTGTAATGATTTACCGTTGTAAAAAAGAAAATGTTGAAAAAGTCTATACTTTTCATTTATTAATATAATGTGTATTTTAAGTTAAATGAATCATCTTGTATATATATTCTTACGATCAGATGAGTTGTCTTGGCCCCGCCACTACCAATTGGCAATTACATAGGTCCCAAGGACGACACACGCTGAGCTTCTATACGATTTCGTACGATTTATGACGATCCATATTCATACTGCGAGAGTACGTATAACCACAATAATCGGCACGGAGTTGATTAACACAAATCTTCAATAATATAGGAAATTAATAAATGTATGCGACACAACTACACAAGTGTATATATTATGCGCGTGGAGCGAGGTCTTATAAGTCGCAAGATAATCATAATACACGAGAACAAACACAATTCACGTAGTATTAATATGATTAACAAACATCGAAAGTTTATGTTTACCAGAGAGGGTAAATAAATGGTACCAATTATTGTAGTTTCACAAATCGGAATATTTTGCCGGTCAGTGTTGTTATATAGTCATCAATATGAATTCGTCGGCTAAATGACCATTCAAATATTTTAAACTATTCTCCGGAAATATAACATATTTTTCTTTTATTAAAATCAAAACAGATTAACGTAATACTAGAACGATATTACATAATACGGTTTAAATTCCGTTATATAACTACATACAGTTATGCACAATGAGGGTAACCAAAGAATACACTAACTACTCCCAAATTGTTTTTAATTCTTATGCAGTAATATTATATTAATACACGTTATGACGATGTATTAATTTAATATTAAAAGTAGTAAGTACAAAGAAATAAAAATATATGAAAAAAAAATAAGCGTGAAATAAAAACAGTTTCATAAAATGTTTTCAGATTTTGAGCGGAGCAAAGAATGTATTTTTAAATGCAAGTTATCAATTTTATAATTATTTATTTTTTATTGAACTGAAAAAAACATCTACAACAAAGGTTATTAGTTTTTAGTTTTAAATTATATAGTGCTTAATATGTAGTCGGATATATATATATATAGTTAACAATTGTTATAATATAATATACTAAACGTGAGTATTCGTAGTAAAGTTAATTAAATATATACAATACATACAGTAATATTATTATACAATTATGTTTGGCGAATTGTATTATATAAGTCGGTTTTTCATAAGAATATCATATTTATGATGTTTTCGATGTTTGATCTTAATAACACCTCGTCCATGTTGGTTGGAATGTTATATTTTTTTATGACGTTGATGTATTGATAGTATATTAGCACTCTGTTAGTATGTTTGTCTATTAATAGAAACCTACAGGTTGTGCATTGAGGACTGAGGAGGCTCCTCTTTGGCCATAAGGAACTTGTGGGTTAATTTTGTATGGCTTATCTGGAGACGATTTATTTATTAATAATTGTTATTGATCATTTAAACGTTTTTTTTTTAAAACACATTATATTTATAATTTTTTTTTTAGGGGTTAAGGATTCGACAATAGAGGTCATTAGCCTGTGGAACTGTGGGGGAGGGTACTGTAGGTTTTTTTAACACGTGTGCGTATGTGTGGCAAGGTGCTTACTACTACAAAACTCGGATGGTTACCCATCCGGGAACTAGTAGTAATGGCCGTTACTTACTCTCAGTCGCGGAACGTGACTGGTAGCAGCCAACGTGCCTCGCCAAGCCACATTTATGATTTATTGCAGGTAAAAAAATAGTTTTCGCATTTCATTTCGTGTGTTTTACCTCAAAATGCTTAATTTGTTTGTGTCATGTTATACTTCAGTCAATAATGAATATTTCTTAAACAAATTCTTATTGCTGTAAATAGTAATGAAGTTATATACGAATATCTATTTAACGTGTGAGAGTTTTAGACAGATATTGGCGTATTATTTATTAAGATTGTATTATTTACACAATCCGTTATTTCCCTTGTTATTTGAATTTCTAAAATTTAAGCAAAAACTTCTCCTTTTTCGGAGAAGTATTCTACATACATTGAAACTTGTCAATTACTTAGGTATAATATTAAAACGTAATCATCGTGTAGAACAATTCTAATCTACGTTATGTTGTATATATATTTTTATTACCATATAAGTTATATTAAAATAAGCGATATAGTTTATTTATAGGTAAGGTAACAGGTAGAAAAGAAGAGTTACATTTATTTTAGAAAATGGATAAAGATTATTTGATTGTTATTCGATAGAAACAGGAATATTACAAATAAAAATGATAATATATAGTATACATAAACTGGAGTACAAGACTTTAAATGAAAAACAACAGCTTTGTATCATTCTCTAATAATTTATACAAAAATGAAAAAAACGTTAAATAATTTCAAAAAAAAATAATTGTTGTACTAAATATTTGAATTGTAAGAAATTTTTAGCATAAATATTTGAGAAGTATATATATATTATTATTTGACTTATCTGCATTAGAAACAATTAATAAACATGAAAAATTATAAATTGCCTATCGTAGAACACGAAATATAATAATATAATATCATATGAAAAAGTAGAAACTTAGTGCGTGCCTATATAAATGTAAAATATTATATTTTAATAATATCTATATTATTCTAGTTAAATTTTGATTTATATTCATTGTTACATATATGATTTATGTTTTATAAACAGTTGAATACATTTTCCAATAAAATATACCAATTGGGAATTATTTTTGATATTTTAACGTCAAAATTGACTTTACTTACCCACATATCTCATTTAAGTATAGGTACTTGCGTTATATTATTATTACTATTTACATATGATGGATATCACCGTATTTTTTCGATTTCTATGCATCGATGTATATACATAATATTACTAAAATGTGTATAGTCACGTTCACCATGCGTTCAAGTCTACAAAACGAATTAAATAATTTGTTGATTTATTTATTTATTTTAGGGTGGCCGATGTTCGAGTTGTATTATAGTAAATAAGATAAACCATAGCCGAGGAGTTATTAAAATTTACTGGGTGTGTAATTCACTTTTCTGTATCATTTCGTCGTATGCCCTTTTAAAAATTTGTCACGCTTCCACCCCTCGCCACACTGAGCAAAGATAGTCTCGTCGTCCGGGAAAATTGCAACGAAACGTCGCGCGTCGGCGGTTGATTTACCGCCTTTGTCCTTACATAGTTTCCAGTCCGTTAGTTTTCGTGTGCCCCTCTTTCGCCACTGTTGCCACAGCCGCCGCCGTTGACTCCACCGCCCTCCGACGGGATTTAATTCCACCGGAATTTTTCTATGCGCCCAATATGCACGTTAATTGCGGCCGTTTCATTCACCAGGCTTTCGCCGACTTCTCCCTTTTTCTCTCTTCAGTCTTCCTTCCTACACTTACTCCCAAGTGCTTTTTTCATTTTTAATTTAATTAAAACGCCCCGGTCACTGTTGCCGCGGACGGAGATGGCGGTGGCGGTGTGCCTTTTATCAAAACAGACGTTCTTTATGCGTTAGACGCACCACTCTTGCAAGTCGCTAGATAGCTGAACCTACCCGTGGTTCTATCAGAAAAACGAATGAATCGAATACATTGGCCCGTTCTACCAAGAACAAAAAAAAAAAGTTCAAACGAGTATAGGAATACCGCATAATATTGACGGACAGTGTAGCTCGAGTTGTAAAATGTACAAACAGAAAATCATGACGCATTATTTCTCGGGACTATTATTATAGGTACCTATACAGCTGCAATTTACACACAAAAAATACTAATATATTGCGCAACCAATTCAATTTACCCGCAGTTGAAGTGCGGCGAGTGGACTTATCCCACAATCGTTCAATATTCAGAAGTGTGTTTAAAATCCAATAGTCGGTCTGTATAAACGTACGAATGTCTTTGGTACATTGCATACTTGCAAATGGATATCATCATTTTTAGACTATCGTAAAACTGAGTATCGCCAACTTACTGCAGTTTATTAAACTGTATGAATTGCGACCGTTTCGTGTAGGAATAAGTAACCCCGTACGTAGGTACACGCAGAGCGAAGCGAAATAGAAGAGCTATTATACATCGGTTTCACTATACTGGGTAATTCACCAAGCATGCTCACCCCCATTTTTTCATTTAATAATAAATTTATTTAAGTTCTGATCGAAATTTTCAGCTATACTGTAACCATATTTTTAAATTCTTAAGATTTTTTGTTCTACTCGAGGAGTGCTTGTGACGTTACAAAGGCGAGGCGATACAAACATCTGTTTTCAAACGAGAACTCCCTATTTCAATAGTAAATTATTTAGTGTATATTTTTTTTGAAATTTTTGATGTACTCAATTCAAAATTTGAACGAGTAGTTTTTTAGTTATTAAAATGTTTATACAAAGGAAAATAGTCCTTAAAAATGGTAAAATGGTAAAATATATATTATGTAATATTGAATCTAGTATTTATTATATTTAGACCATTTTTCTATAAATTATAAATATCTAATGATAGATTAATATTAATTACTAAAATTACTATAATTTTTTGTTGAAAAGGGGTGGTTCTCATTTGATGCGAACATAAGTTTGCATATTTACATGGCATTTCTTAAATAGTACAAAAAATCTCAAGAATTTGAAAATATGGTTTTCATGTAAATTAACAACTTCTAAAAATTATGATTCAAAAAAGTTGATTATTAAATGAAAAAATTCGGGTTAGAATGCTTGGTAAATCAATGTGTGCATTATGATATGAGTTTTTTCCCCGCAAGTAAATAGGTTACACGCAGCAATATCATATATTGAAATACTGAAATATACGATATACGTGTTTTAAAAATTGCTCCGAAAATTTTCAGTACATAATTAGTAAGAATGTAAGATTATGTTCAAACCATGTATGTAAACAATATAATATTTGGTATTTAATCAATAGATTACAAGTTATTATAACTATATATGTTATCACTCTGCTGCGAGCATTTAAGACGTCATTCAATTTATTACAATGTGTCTATATTAAACATATTTTTAGAGATTTACCATTAGCTGAAGTGCATAGTTACTACACGCGTACTCTTCAACAGAAATGGTGCGCAGTGTGAGATTATATTTTATGCAGTGTAAATAAATAATTCATGTTTTTACTATCTAATTCATTAGATAAGAATTTTATCAAGTTATACAACACGTGTGATGTAGAATTAAACTTATATCAATACACATATTAAACAACGTGATCGGGTAAAAACATAACGTGCTTAGGTTATAGACGTTGACAAATTTCCTCAAGTGTAAAACAATTTTTTTTCCTAATACTCAATCGTTAAGATAATATTGTATAATATAAAAAAAAAATACGTTATTCGAACAATAAATTGTTGTGTTACAGCTTCTGAAACTACATTACGGATGTTTATCTTGTTTTTACTTTGTAACTGTCACAACACCGATGGCTTTTTAGTTTTTAGGCTTTTTGAGTGTCTGAAGAAAGTTTTTTTTATCAGGATTTGTGTAATTTTGTTAGAAGTTTTAGGATTTTTCAAAGAATTTACTTTGTTCAGTTTTCTTCAACTAGTCTCTAAAAAAGTTATACCTATAAGTGTAATGGTGGATTTATTATACTTATTTATAGTAAGTGCATTTAATTAAAACATTTAAAACTGTTTGTTATTGCAGGTAATTAAGTTTATGTTTCTATAACTCTTTAGAGAATATAAATATATAATTTAAATTTAAAATTACAATACCAAAATGTTTGGTTAATGTGATATATCTACAAATAATTTAATTACTTATTAGATTAAATGTATTCTTGTAACTTTTTTTAATACGTTTACATTTTGATATAATATTGCAATGTCACCAGCGTAAATTTTATTTGTTCTTTTAATAAATTATGCATAAGTGAAAAAAAAAATAACCAACTTTTTAAATGTGAATTATTTTTTTTAATCGAGTGCCTTTTAAACATAATCTTTAATTAAAAAGTATTCCGATTACAAAAGTTACCTAATTTCCTGAAGGTAAACATGATAATTGTATTTTCGGAACATTTAATTGTTGGGTTCATCGATTGTTTCATTCAATTTGAATCGAATTAACTACCTATAAAAGTTGTAATTTACAAGTCAATTTATATACTTATACAATACGTATACTGATGTGTACAAAACAATTTATAAAAGTACATAATAAATATATTTTTGATTATCATAATTATAAGTTTAAATATTTGTCGTTGTAGGTTTTTAATTGTATTATAAAAAGGTAATACAGATTTATTGAATTTAATATGTATACGATACACACAAATTATTATTGTTGTTTATTATAATTATTTCTATAGCATTATACCGGTAATATTTTCAAATATTATAATAGGTATAGGTAGTTGAATAATATTGTTATCATTAATTAAAAGTTTTAACTGTATTTTAATTATTTGTTTCGATTATTATCATTAAATTCTATTCGGATGTTAAATAAATGGGTGGGTTTATATGTTAGAGATCCGTGGCATTTAAATAGTCATTATTACGCGTGCAGATCACAGTCAGCGTGGTAGCGGTGGTGAAGGGTACAATATTGTTATAGGACTTTTAAGGGTGTACGACACACGCGATGGCGTTAAATATCTCAGAATTACCCTTATAGTTTAAACTATATGCTCGACTTACTTAAAATTTACTGTAGATCTTAGTTTGGATGGCATTTTACGTGTATAAATACCTATACATTTACCGCATGCGATTACAGTAACTGTAGTAACCGTAATGCTGCGAATACTACGGACTACGGTGCAGATAGATAAAACGTGACGGTAGGTGAACATAATGGACGGGACATACATACATACATACATACATACATACATACATATATATATATGCGTTGATGGGGGGCGACCATAAACAGAAATTCGCAATAGTGTGATTATATTATGTATGGAAAACTTTGTCATCTCTGTCTACACTTAACTCTTTTCCCTCGCACAATTCGCTTGTATTTTCCGTTTCCACTCTCTATCTTTTATCAACAAAGTTCCGTTCGTTTTCGTGACGCCGCCACCGACCACAGTTTTGACACGCTCAGATTATCCGTGAATGACGGTGGTCGAATGAAATTACGATGTCGATTTGATTTCTAAATGATAACTTTGAAGCAGGGCCCCCTTCAAGAGACAAAGAATCATAATATTACGTTAGCTTATATATATATATATATATATATATATATATATATATATATGTGTGTGTGTGTGTGTGTAGCTTGGTTGTTATGAATTCAACTCTACGTCCCGAACGCGCATATATAAATATAATATTTGTGTATAGACATATATGAATATGACTTAATTCAATATTCGTATAATTAATATTATATTATGTTTTGACTAAAACTAAATTCACCAAATTGATCAAATCGAATGTGTGTAAACTCTCATAGTTTTTAGTAATCAAGAATGAGTTTCTTTTCACTGATTCAATATAATACACAGATATATACTTAAATATACTGTTACAATAAGAGCTTAATATTATATTTCATGATTGCTACTCGACTACAGTTTTCATCGAGACCGCTGACCGGAAATACTTACAAATGCAAAATGATTCACAATACACATTTTTGACGGATATGGAAAAAAACACTACCTACGTCATTTTATATGCAAATGAAAATTATGAAAATATGCAATTGTAAATGAAAATTGTTTTGTTAGAATTATTATAAAGTCGTATAATATCAAAAATACATTTAAAAATATAATCTCTAGTTAAACCAATATGGACGTATTGACTAGTATAAATATCTTATGGTATATAAGACATTTTTTAAATATACCATATTTGTAATTTGTTGTAATTATTATTTCTCCTAAGGAATTAAAAATAAAAATGTAAAAGTCTCTGGTATTATCCAAGATGTTGATTGGCTCGCGATAAAATAATCACCAAACGTAGCACAAACAAATAAAGCGTAAAACGTAAAATGAACATTCAAAGGTTATTAAATCATTAAACATTGAAGAATCAAACAATTTAATTATTGAAAATAATTTTATTAGCGGACTCCGTGGTGGCACTAAACTAACTCGTACATTTTTAAAATAACAATATACATTAAATTTCAAGTGTATTTTTTTTTTTGAGATAAACAAATTGAATTAAAAGTCTACAAAAAAAGAGCAACATAAATCTGAATTACGGAATAGTAGTTTATATAAGACGGTTTTTTGTTGTTGTTGAAACGAAATGTTATTCAAATCACGTAACGGCGGTATGAAGGCGGCTAGCTTATAAAACGCAAAGAAGAGTTCCAAAATATCTTCTGATCTACATCAAACTATGTAGGCACTCTGAAAGAATAATGTTTTATATTAGATCAAGAATATTGTTGTTTTTACGTATTTCAAATCTATTATTGTCGTGTTATAACATATCTATTTAAAATACTTTATGCACCTATTTATTACTTAAATATTACTTGATAGTGAAATTAAATGTTAAAACAAAAAATATTTATCAAAAATAGTATTAATTTAAATTAAGATAGTGTAATATTGTTATAGTTATTTGATCATAATTGACATAAAATATCCTTAAAATTTATATGAATATTATTTTAGTTTGCTCGAATTTGTTAAGGAAAATTAAAATAATAAATTGTAAATTATGTTATTTTTAAATTACGTTTGTTAAAGTTTTCAAGAATTTGTTTCAAATTCTCACCGGAAGGATATCGACCCATTTCACTTTTAAATACCTTATGTAAACTCCTAGAAAAAATCGTAAACCAACGTTTAATATGGTTCTTAGAACAGTCTGATTATTTCGCTCCTGAACAATGCGGGTTCCGGAAAAATAAAGGTACATACAACTGTCTTTCTAAAATACACACAGAAATACAAAACACTTACTCTGAAAATCAATACTTAGGTATGATTAGTCTAGATTTGACGAAAGCTTATGATACAACATGGAAACCGCACATCTTAAATAGTCTTACTAAAATACTAAGCCAAAACCAAATGTTCAACTTCATCAGCAATTTCCTCAAGACAAGAACATTCCAAGTAAGAATTAACCAAACTCTTTCCAAGACCTTCTCACAAGTCAACGGGGTCCCTCAAGGATCTTCAATCTCCGTAACTCTTTTCCTTATAGCTATCAACAATATCACACAAAACATTTCCCCTCCCGTTCATTCTACCCTCTACGCGGATGACTTTAATATTTATTGTCGAAGCAAGAGCTTAGCAACTGTCCAAACCCACCTGCAACAAGCCATCAACAATCTACTTAAATGGACTCAGTCATCTGGCTTCACTTTCTCACCTGAAAAATCACAATGTATAGTATTCACTCATAAGCAAAATCAAAACTTTATAAACTTAAAAATGGGCGATCACCAGCTAATAAATAATAATACTATTAAAATACTCGGCATTGCCTTCGATAAAAGATGTTCTTGGACCCATCACATTAACTCCTTGAAAAACTCAATTACTCTACGTCTCAATATTATAAAAATGTTATCCCATACATCTTGGGGTTCCAAAACTCAGGTTCTATTAACAATATACAAGTCACTCATACTTTCTAAACTCGACTACGGATCTTTCATTTGGATAACAGCACATAAATCAATATTAAAGAAATTAGATACAATCCACAACTCAGGTCTTCGTATGTCAATCGGTGCATATCGTTCAAGTCCAATACCCAGTATTTATAATCTTGCCGGTACACCTCCTCTTAATGTAAGAAGACTCAAAATAACTTTAAATCATGAATTAAAATTAGCAAGTACCCTTCCTACTCTCGACTTC
>JACXSJ010003152.1:0-28688 GCA_014851325.1 Pentalonia nigronervosa
ATGTAATTTTATAATTATACCAATAAGGCATTATCACTACTTATCATTAGTATTTATTAAAAGTTAAAAGTTTTAACTAAAATCTATCAATATGAAAATATTTTAAGTGCAATTTTTAAACGCAATTTTTGGTATTTTTTATTGCAATAATGCAATCAATTTTTAAGGATTTTTAGTGCAATAATTTCCGAGCCCTACTGATGACATATAAACAATTATCGTTCCTATCATGGCACTAGCTATTGTGGTACCTATGCAGGTAGACATCATCTCATGTTACTGTGAGGGGGCCTTAACCGTTACTCCCTCAAAAGGTGTTATGACATACCAAAAATATACCATAATATACAATAGTATACACAATATAATACAACTCTTGAGCACTCAACAGAATTAACAAAATACATTTCAATATATAATTATATGTATAATATATACTGTATACATATATTATTATGTATATTATGCGATAAATATTATATTATTATTTATAGTGTTGTTGCTATAGTTAATATTTTATAAAGTCATACGGATAAATTATCTATGTGCGACTTTTATTGATGTGTATTTTTATTTTTTTTTTATATATTTTTTAATATATTTATTAAATTTTATTTTTTAGAAAGGTGTAATCAATTTTAAGTCATCTAACAGACTTCATTAAAGTGGTAAGTACTCAATTAAAATTGTAATATATTATGATTAAATAAAATATATTATTTGTTCTTTTTCTTAGATAGTCAGTAAGGTCAGCGGCATATTAAAAAAACTGTTTAAGGGAGGGGAAAGGCATTGAATCGTATACGTAAAAGTGGGGGAGGGAGGTTCGCCCCACATCATCCTTTGAAGTTTTATTTTCCTACTATATATTGTATAAAAGTATTATGTACACAACTTTCTACATTAAATATCAATTAACACAATTCATCATTACTTTTGATTATATATACTGATTCGATATTCTCGTTTAATATTTAATTTTGTAAAAATTCGAACTTAAAATGTTCATAAAAAACAATCATATTATTATATTTTTTAAAATTATTTGGTTACACTATGAACTACTTACGTGAAATTTGTTTTAAAATTTCAATTATTAGCTATAAATATTGAACATTTTCTAAATTTAACTACAGAATAATATGCAAATTTTCGAGATTTTGATGAATTTTGGATCAACATTTAAGCTTTAAATGATTTATAAAATAAAGTGTGCCTATGTATCAAAAATATTTTTGAATTTTTATTATAAAACTTATAATGAATTTTGTTAAATTTTAAACTTTTTTAAACCAACAAAAATTAACATCGATATTTAAAAAAAAAAATTATAAAATCGAAAATTTCTTATGCTTACAGTCAGTTTAAAAAGAATCAAAATATTTTTAAAATTTTATAGTGTATAGAAAACGATAATCTCCGCAAAATTTCAAGTGTTTACAGTTATTCGTTTTTATATTACAAATTTTTTCTCTGAGAAATCGGTAGTTTACGGATGAATATCCAGTGTCTAATTTGAAATGCTCATAAAAATGTATTTGACTTTCCGGTAAACTTTTTTTTTTGTGAAAGGTAGAAAAATTTATAGGAAATTTTATGTTAAATTTTCAAATCTAAGGTTTAAACAGAAGTTTTTTTATGAGTTTCTGAATTAAAAAAAATGTAAATTTTCGTGATTTTGTCGATTTTCTAATTTTAAACACTTATAATAATCAATTAAAGATTTCACCCAATTATTTTTTAATTTTTACTAAAAGAACATACTCTAAACTCCTTCTCCCCACAGATCTATCTCATAAATCTCCCTCCACCTAATTACGCCGCTGAATAGGGCAGAGGATGCATATGTATAATTTTCATATTTGTTAAATATTTTAATCTAAAAAGTAGCTAATGTTATTTATTGTTTATAATATCATATATTATTACTTACTAGTTATTAGTTATCAGTTCATCAATTTTGAACACTTCGTTTATTTATGTATTAATATTTATTAATACAAGTAATTAATACCTAAAAGTAATTAAACATATTAATATAATTTATAATAATTTTTTTTATTAAAAACATTACTCATTAAAATTATAACTTTCTATAATAGAAACACTATTATGTGACACGCACTGTATCAAATATTAATAATATAAAGAAATATAAACTTAAACTGCATAGTACATAATATGTTACTTATTGTTTAAGTAATTAATGTAGTATGTTAATATTATTTGTATGTTTACCTGTATAGTATAACAAATTGGAAATCGATTAGTTATAAAGTCATGTTAATATTTCTAATAATTAATAATACATTTATTATATCTTAAAATATTATATATTAATTTTATGATTGATCTATACTTTACAAATTACAATAATAGGTGTTAACTTATATAGGTTTTATTGAATATACCATAGGTATATGTATTAAACTACAATTGTTTAGTTTTACCATTTTATTCCAGTCTTCCTGTCAACAATATTTACTATTAAGGAATATAATCTACAATTGTAAACTATATTCGAGTTCTCGACGTTAAGTTGTAAAATCATTACCAATATATATTCGGTATGTTTCTATAACTTAAATTTCAAACCTATTGCCCTATATGTATATTTAAAAAAAAATCATAAGTTTTTTGTAATATATACTGTATATAACATATAATTATATTTCTATATGCATATTACATACTTATAATACTTTAATTGGATAACGATATCTATAATCTAAGTGAGCAATTTTTATTCTGCTGGTCGAAAATATTTTTATACACTTTTCAGTGAAACGATGTTGTTATTAATTTACATAACATACCTACTTTTTATAGGTCTAGGTTAGATATGTACAGTTTACACATGTACGATGTACCATGTACAAGTATATATAAATTATATACTGAAGATGTGAAAGTAGGAAATTGTACTTCAGCAAATTAACTACATAATTATACAGATAGTGTCCACCGTTTTTTATCCTCATCAATTGCCAATAACTTTTTTTCTGATCAATATTATTAAAATTTGATTTGAAAAATTATTATCTAATGTATTTCTGAATCACTATTGTTATTAGAATTTGTAATTCATAGTATTTTTTTGGTATGTTTCTAATTTTGTATGAAAGTTTATCAGTTGTCTGTTTATTACTTAAGTAGACAAATAGTTATAACTAGAGCTAGATTGTTTTTTATTTTATGAAATCTCAAAAGAAATACATGTAAACATGGTAAAAAATAATCAAAGTAACTTACTATACCCATAAAACAATTATATGACATTTCGAAAAAGTTTAAAAAAATTTTATTATTGATTTATTATTCATTCAAATTTTAGTACATATTTTTGATTTTTAATAGATTATTAATAACACATTTCATACTCCCGTATTCACGCGAGTTGTGACTCTGCAATAATAGTACCTATACTTATTGGTACTGCCTACGGCCGTATGTCTGTATACAATTATAAGCATTATGTTTGACATACATACTTTATTAGCGTAACGAGCACCCGAACGCGGTAATAATAAAGTGAAAAAAAAATATTTTTAAAAATGTTCCATCTTTCTTTTAAGAAAAATGACTTATATTGGATACAATTTACAAAATATGACCTATAGGATAAAAAAAGTCATTAAAACATATAGAGTTGTAGGTATGTATTACTAAAAATATAAAAATATAATTCAATATAACTTATTACTTTCATGTCAAATAGATTTGAAATTTGATCTGCAGTAATATCGAATATGTACGACTAAAAGAAAAAAATATGTTTAAGCCATAAACATCCTAGATAGTTATCTAACTTATAACGTAGCTTTTTTTAAATGGCACACATTACCTTTATATAATAATCAATTTTCTTCTCCATTCCCATTCCCTTAATTGTTCTTCACTCGAACGTAAATCCTGCGTCAAGGATCTTGAATTTTATCTAACTCCAACTCTTTCCAACGACCACTATATTAATACCAAGCTGTCAGTAGAGACCTAAAAGTTTTGAGCTTTATTAAACATTTAAACTTAACATTTTAATCTGTTCTTATCCAGTCAATGTTTCATCTGCTTTATATTTCACCCTTCTCCACTCAATTTAGGAATATGGTATTGTCAAATACCATCCTTACTTGGCTCATGATCTCCATATAGAGCTGACACAAAACAATTTCTTATCTATGCTGTTTTCACTCTTAAAATCTCCCATCCTTTATGTCTATACCACTATTCACTCTTTCTTAAGCATTACTACCATTGTCTTTATAGCCAAATTTATGCCGTCACTTCTTTTATTTCCTCCTTTACTTCTAAACGGCTTAACAGACGCTCCTGACCTCATTTGATTAATTTCATTCTAGGTCCTAGTCTATCTCACAAGAAACTACTCACTTTTTCATCCCATTCCATCTCCTATATCAGAGTGGTTCAATCCGTGGCTTCTGGAAGCCTTTTTTTGGCTCCCCACAATTAAATTAATAATTCTTTTATTAATTAAAAATAAAGTCACAATAATATTGTAACAAAACCGTAATATGATCATATAAGTTTTACATTTTATTGTTTTATATTTGTAATTTATACTATAAAACGTAGGAATACAGTTGGAGTTCCCGGGAATCGGTCATATTATGATATGGACGGTGTAAATACTATTCACAATTGCTAGCATTAAATATTTCTTTAAACTAAATCTAATCAGTAAACATTAACCAGTCGAGGTGCTCGTGTGTCATTATAGTTTTAACCGTACATACGTTCTATCGTGGTTTTATTTTTACTATGGCTGAAAGAAAAAAACGCAAATTCGACGATAGAAAAAGAATATTTAATTCAAAATGGAAACAAATGTATTTATGTATTGAATATGGCAATAAACCTATGTGCCTAATTTGTTTAAAGTTATTAGCGTTCCAAAAGAATACAATATAAGTGGACATTACACGAGTATGCACAAATCATATGATAAATATATCAGAGATACTCGGCTTGCATTATTAAAAGACTTCAAAATTAACAAAACAATAAAATTGTATTTAAAAAAAAAAAAATTAAGTAATGATTGTGGCAATTTAATAGCTTTTTATGAAGTATGTTTAGAATTAGTCAAACAAAAAAAAAGGGTTTAGAGGCGGTAAATTAATTAAACATTATGCAATAAAAATGGCAAATGCTTTTGGAAACAAAGAAATAGCAAGTAAATTTGAAACCATATCATTTTCTCGTGAAACTATTAGTAGAAGAGTTAATGAAATAAGTGATCATGTATCTGAAATGCTTTGTAATGTAATACAGAATTGTAAGTACTATTCTTTAGCATTAAATAAAAGTAATGATATTTCCGATAAGTCAATTTTATTCAAACAATTGATAAAGATTTTAATATACATGAAAAAATACTTCAAACAAAACAATTAATTACTGGAACTAGGGGTATATATAGATATATTTGAAGCATTGAAAAAAAATATTTTAGATTTTGGTTCATTTGATAAATGCACTGGTATAATCACTGATAGTGCGCAAGCTATGGTTGGCATACTGGTTTAGTAGGAAATTTAAGGCAAATAGGCTGAAATGTTTATTTATTCATTGTATTATTCACCAGGAAGCATTTTATAGCAAATTTGTTAAAATTAATGAAACTATGAAAAAAGTGATGAGCATTGTTAATTTTATTCATGGTGATAAAGACACAGATAAGCTCAAAGACACAGAGAATTTATTACATTTTTAGAAGAAATAGAGACTGTGTATGGTGATATCCTGTTACACTATGAAGTAAGATTACTAAGTGAAGGAAATTGTTTTAAATCTTTTTTTGTATTGAGAAGTAATGTTTTTTAGTTTCTTAAGTCTAAAAATATTGGACAACAGTTTTATGAAGATTTACAAAGTACTTCATTCATGAAATCTCTTGCTTTTCTCACTGATTTGACATCTCATTTAAATATTTAAAATTTAAAACTGCAAGGCAGAGGACAAAATATATGTCAGCTTTATAGTAATATTGAATGTTTTCGGAAAAAATTAGAAATATTTAAAAATGCATTAGAATACAATGATGCTACATATTTCCCATTTTATCAAGAAATTAAAAAAATTGAAAATCAATTGATATTCTTTATTAAATTTAAAAATATAATTATAGAACTAATAACAGAATTTAATTCACAATTTAAATATTTTAATATATTGAAACCTAAATTTGAATTATTTACCAACTCGATGACAGTTGATATTTCAGTATAACCTCCCGATTTTCAAATGGAGTTATATGATTTACAAGCAGACTGTTTTCTTCAATCAAAAGTAAATTTGCCTAAAGAGTTTTGGAAACTATGTTCACAAGAAAAATTCCCAACATTACGGAATTTTTCTCTTGAAATTTTGTCATTATTTGAAAGTATGTATATTTGTGAATCGACATAAAACCGTATTCACGATTTGTCTTTAGAATCGTGCATCAGATTAACCACTACAGAGTATTCAATTGATATTGAAAAAATGGCTTCTGAAAAACAATACCTGTCTTCACATTAATTATCTAAATATAAAATCTAAATAATGTAATAATTTGTGCATTATATAAAATAATATCATTTTTTTTTTATGGCCTCCAATGTTCTTATAAAAATGTAAATTGGCCCGCCACTACAAAAGGTTGAACCACCCTGATTTAATTAAAAGTAGAAAAAGTGATATTTTTCATTTAAGTATAATGGATGGGATTATATAATGGGTATAATGGATGGATGAGGGATTGACCATCTGATAGTCCATAGTGGCATGCATAATAATTTATTTCTGTTTAGACATAAATTATACTTGTACAGTTATTTTTGTGTAATATAGGTATTATTTCATACTTGGTAAATATATAAGTATTAACATTTATAAAAATTAAATGCTAATATGCGAATAACAAAATACAAGCAATAAAAATTTTACGCGCAAACATTTAGATTTTGCGATAATATTTAGGATAGTTTTGACTGCTTTGAGCTACTTTTGACTATAAATTTGACTTCAGAATACAAATTTGTATCTCATTAATAACGTTATATTTTGCGTCTAAATAAACTGATCATTTGAGTATTTGCAACAACATTATTTAATTTGAGTTTTCATAACTCTGCGATTTGTATAACATATTTTTTTTGTTTTTAATACTTGTACAGTCGTACATATATTTAAATGTTTAACGTAATTGTTTCTACTGATTACCCATGTGATTTCGTGGTTATAAAATAAATCTATATTCTTTCAAAACAAATTGCAAATATTTTGTGTAGGTTATTTATTATATGACACGAGTACCTGCACGATTTAATACACATTATATTTTGTCGTTATATATCCGTCGGTCAGTTACTAAATACCTATAGTTCTAGACTAGTGTATTGTCATTACGTAGGTATTACATTGAGTTGATATAATAATATAGTTTATTTAAGGTAAGTATCTACTTTATATTTTTACTATTTTATTTGATTAGTTAATATATTTTTTATATAAATAAATAATATTGTACTACTATTAATGTTTAGTAATAACTAATATTTTAATGTTTATTATTATTTATCATTATCAAAACCCGCATGTACTATAAAATACACGCATACCCAATATATAATAATTTATTTTGATAATAATAATATACAGGTACCACAGAATACAGATTATATATCTAAGAGTGTCTTAGTCCGCGATATGTGCAGACGTCAGACACTCAGACGTACAGTTTAATAGTAGTACAATTGTCTTATTTCATCGAATTTTAACACAATAAGCATAAATGGATAATTAATAAATTATATAATACTATAGGCTACAGAATGTCATGTTCAATTATATAAGTATCTACCTAGTTGATAATTAAAATTAAGGAGAAAACCTTAAAATAATATTAAACGTTACAAGTTTGGAGTAAATAAAATGATTCCGTCCCAATATTGAAGTAGTAAAAAACAAAAATACAACAATAAGTGATAATCATGTAGACAATATACCAATAGTAAATAATAGATACCTAAAGTACATAGACGTGATATAGATTATAATTTAAGTATAATATATTAATATATACCTAATATACAAAATACATACAAATTACATAAAGTTTATTATATAATAATTAATATGTATAAAGTATAGACTATAGGTAAGTACTAAGTAGGTTAGTAAAGTCTGGAGGTATAAACATAATAATTTGTAAACATATTGATAAAATCGTGTAAAACAAGGCGTGTGGTTGTACTTCGGTTACCCGCTCAGATCAATAATTTTTAATTCAAATATTGAAGTATTAATTTAATAAAATCAATATTCTATATTTTTTGTCCTTGGGAAAGTTTGAAATAATATTATTGCAGTTCATTTTGACCGCTTCACCTGCAGTTAGTACAACCTCATCTGTTTGCCGATTGCCCAACACTTACGAGTTGCATTTTATTTCGTATACAAATTGCACACGAACACACGAAGAATAATTAGTAATCAGTATTGGGTATTGACTATTGACATAAACACAAGGGCGTTGCGTATGTTGCGATCGCTCCTCCTTTGTGTACCGCGCGCGTCAAGTGCTAAATCAGCTGTTCGGTGAAATCGAAATCATCGGCATTCAGCGCCTTCAAATCAAAACACTATAACAACTAAACAAATGTAATCAGCGTGACGTGAGAGCTAATTCATTATAAAAACATCATCCAATCGTTCCATTATATTATTTTTAACTCTCATGCCTAGGCATATTATTATTAATATTTACTAAGCATTTTAGTTTTCGATTGCTGACTCAACTGTCTCGACTTGTTAGTTAGTCACCACTCGCTGATACGTAGATTATTATATCGACCAATATATTTTTAAGTGTGTATCTATTCAGCGTATAGAATAGTAATGCTTTTAATTCTGCATAAATCATTTTAAGCTTAATATTATTTATTGTTTTTGTTATGATTTAGTGACTGCCGTTTACATAGCCCGCTCGGAAAAAGGATGAATTATTTAGGGAAATTCATCAGTAATTTTCGGCATGTGTATAATGAGATCAATCCGGCCACCTTAACTGGAGCCATCGATATTGTTGTTGTGGAACAGCCGGATGGCACATTTACGTGTTCGCCGTTTCATGTACGCTTTGGTAAAATCGGTGTGCTTCGAAGCAGAGAAAAAATAGTAAGTAAAACTTCTTTTATCAATATTAATATGTTATACATTGTTTAACAATTCAAAAGGGTGGTATATATATTTTTTTTTTTGAAACAGTTTCCTACTATGAGGAATTAGAATTTCTGATTAGTCAAGTTTAAAATAATGAAATTTTGGAAAATGTTAGTAATGGAAAACTTAAAAAGACTACAATATTATTATGGATAGGAATGTTTCTTTTATATACCATTGGTATTGATTATATTATGTTTATGAAATATTAAAATATATTCTTAACTTTATTATAACTTACCAAATTTAATTTTAAATTAGATTTGTATATCTCCTTAAAAGTTGCACCGTATTATGACAAATTAATTAGTAAATAGTTTTTATAATTTTAAATATTTTTCCACTTCGCACTTAACCATTCTTAGATACTGGTTGAATTAATTTTTAATGTTTGAAATTATAACATCAGATCTAGTTAAATCCATAAAGGTAAATAACAATTACTTTTTTTATTTGTGAATACCTACTAAGAATATGTAATTAAATTATAAAAAGGTTTTACTATATTTTTTTTAAATTTATAACTAAATGTTTGGATTAATTTGGAAATAAATTAAATAATTATTACCTAGATATTGAAAATTAAAAAAAATAATTAGGCAATGGCATCAAGGCTATCTTTTGTTTATTGTCTTATTTCTTTTAATGATTTATATTTTAGTCCTAGAGCATCAAATAATATTTTTGTTTTTCATTTTTATATTTTGTGTTTTTTTTAAAGTACCTAGTATTTTCAAATATAATCGATTTTAGAAATAAACACATTCTTCTAAATACATTTAACAATTACGACAGTTACACAAGTTAAATGCACTTACTGATATGTTTTACTCACTAGTCATTTGTAATTAATTATTTTATAGATTATTCAGTATTCTAGAAATTTTTATTTTAATGCATACTTTTCTTAGTTATTTTGTACTTTTTAAAAATTTCTAAAGATTTTTTAGTTTGCCAGAATTAACAATTATATGATATTCATATCGTATAACTTTATAATTAGTTTGAATTGTAACACTGTTATCTATCAGTAATTGTTTCTTAACTAGTTTTCCTGTTCAACAATCACCAATAACCAAACCGAAAAATAAATCATTTGTATTTTTTTACAAATATTTCCCTAATGAATAAATGTTACTTTTAATGTATTATTTTTAAAATTATAACCATAGTAGCGTAATAATGCATTTGCCCTGTTACATGCTTGTATTTAAATATATTTGGATAGCAAACAGGACATGTTAAAAAAACAGTGTTTATTATAGCTGTTATCTCAAGGTATTTGATTACGGTTCATGGTTCAACTATAATGTTACTGTTATAACTTATATTAGGATCTTTTAAATTATAAATTATATATTTTTTATCTCTTTTTTAACCTTTCTTAAATGTTAGTTATATATTATTTTCCATTATTTAAAAAAAAACATATTGATACCTAATTAATAACTAAAAATATTGTAGATAGATTATGATTTATTTGTGTATTTATAGTTTCCAATGGCTGACCTTAAAAAAAACATTGACCCTCAATAGTTTTGCATATTACTGATAATATTATAGTCTCTGTTACCTAAAGTTTATATTTTATTGGTACCTATCTAAATAGAATAACATATTCAAGTTATTACCTACATATTCAACTTTTTAAATTATATTAATTTAATTATAAATATTGGTGCTATTATTTATTAAAAATCTGTAGTATAGTTATATACTTACATACAATCAATAAATAATTGTATTGGTTTTAAATTATTTTTGAATTGATAGTTATCATACTTAAATAATTTGAAAATTGTATTAACATGTAATATATATTTAAATTCAGTAACTGAATAAGTTTTTTGTTTTTATAGCTCTGTATCTTATATTTTATATGAGTTATATTATAAAATATCTAAGTTTAATCTTTATAATTTTATCTAAAATAGTATAAAACTTCAAAAAAGTATACAATACAAAATTCAATTTGTTTCCATGTTGAAATTTAGAAAATCTTCTCTAAGTGCCACAATTTTATTTTCATAATTATCATTATGATATTGTAAATACAAAAACTTTCTGATGTTTTTACTTTGCTTATCTTATATATTTAAAAGTTATTCACAATACAACATTATTTTACAAACTTTAACTTACAAGTTAAGTAAAAAACATTGTTTTAAAAATTATTTTCAAATAGTTGTTTAATTATTAGTAATTTAAATAATCCGAGAAAAGCAATTTATATTATTACAAAAGAATAAGAATCTTCTGATAATCAATTATTCCATAAATGGTAAAAATAATTAATAATAATTATTAATAATTTATTAAAATAAATATAATATAAAATATATTTACTTTCCAAGTACCCCTTTTAAATATTAAAACAAAACTAAATACTTCTTGACAATTCTAATCTGGTCTTTACAGTATACAGATACATAGTAAAATAATATATCTAAACTATAATTTAAAGACAAGTGAATTTAAGAAAACAGGCTAATTCAATATATATTTCTTTATATTTTATCGAGTAAAAGGTTTATACCTAAATCTTTTTTTTATAATTTTGACTAATACATTAAACCTAAAATAAAACTTTTTTTTTGATGTATGATTGTGCTGCTTTTTTGAGTGTATGAGTTGTTAACTAATTTTAAATTCTGAGGAGAGTCATAAATGTATTGTTTTTACTATGATGTGTTTTTTTATTTATACTTTATACTTTATTTAATTCATTCTTGTGTCTGAAGACATTTCTTTTTGTAAAAAAATGCTCCAATTATGAACTTCAATTTTAAAAGATATTTCTGGTAACAAACTGGATTTAGTTTGTAATTTGGTCTTTCAAAAGTATAAATTTCTAAGCTTTTTTAAAAATAATTGGAAAAAACAAAATAAAATTCAAACATTGGTTAGAATTGTCATATTATTATTAAAATAATTGTTTAGTAATCATGGTTACATTTTTATATATAATGATAGAGTACATCATAGAGTTTAAATTTAACACATCCATTACATTGGTTCAATTAATGATGAGGTACACTTGACCACCCATTGTACAACAGATCAATTATCTACTTGCTCACTTTTTTAAAATATTTTTACCTCAATATTAATCAATTTATATTTATTTTAATATATTTAGGTTGAAATTGAAATTAATGGAGAACCTGTTCAACTTCATATGAAACTTGGAGAATCTGGTGAAGCATTTTTTGTCGAAGAAATATCAGAAGAAGATGATATTGAAACAATACCACCTCATTTAGCATGCTCACCAATACCTGACGATGAAGAGTAAAAATAACAAATAAAAATATTAATATATTTTTGAATATTAAAATTAAAAATATTGATTTTACAGACGAAAAACTATAGAATATGCTATTAATTTGGAACAAGTTGTTCCTAAAACATTTTGTGCAGAAACTGTAGATAGTGCAACTCAAGATTTTCAACCCTTAAAATTTAGACCAATTGAAGACTCTCCACCTAGACCACAAATGCGTAAACGTCGGCGTAAAAAATCTGTGATTAAAAGAAAAGTTAAAGATGAAACCAAAAAACTTGGAAACACATTTGGATCCTGTGATCTTCCTGCTCCTACTTATTTAATAGATAATGACGACCGTTCCCAAGAACAATATTTGGATAATGATTTACATTTTTTTAGTGATACAGATGCATCCCCAAGTTCAAAGTAAGACCATTATTTTAGAAATAATCTAAGTTATTTCTACCTAATTGTAAAATTATTATTTTTAGTTGTGGTGAAGTGAAATATAATTGTGCTACTGTTCAGTCAGATACTGAATATGAACTTCAACAAAGAGCTAGAGATTCAGCTATTGAAAGTCTTATTGGCATATCTGCTATTAATAAAACAGATTTGAATAATGGCTCTAGTGATCATCAATTTTGGCGTTGGGGAGAATTACCTACACCACCCGCACGTCGCAATAGTTTGGATTCTAATGATTCAAAATTAAATTTACAAGAAGCTTCCAAAAAACAAGAAGCTGCTAATCAGAGGTCAATGTTAGCAAATATGTTGGGTTTTATGAAAAAAACTAAACACATTCGTCATAACTCTTCAGAAAATGGAGGAATATATTTAGCTGATTTGTGTGCAAATCAATTAGATCCTAAGGTTTTAGAATTGTATTTGTATAACCAAACTCCGCCAAGACAGGAAGAAGTTAAAGTCAGTGATGAAGTATATGATGATGATGTGGAATCTGGAAAAGGTGCTTCATTATCCCATTCACCTACAAGCATGGACAGAGAAGGACCAAAGTCAATTGATAGTGATTTTGATGAAAAGTTCCACCAAAAGTAAGTGAATTATTTCAATTTGAGTGATTATAGATTTTTAACAGAACATAATTTTACAGTTTACCATGTGAAGTATCAGTTTCCTTATGTGGAGAGTTAGATTCTCTGGATAGTAATGATATAATTGAAGAGAAGTTTTCCAAACATCAGATTTCTTATGAAGAATTTACTTCCGATTTCAATAATCTAGTGAAGAATCCTAATTTAATGGTGCGTGTAAATAAAAAGTTTTATAGTTGCCAGACTGCTTTGCCTCATTTGATCTCAATAGCTGCATATCAGAAATTGTTACCTCAGGTAATTACCTATAGGCCTATAGCTTTGTAATTGAAACACATAATTTTTTAAAAAAAAATATTAATAGTAATAATGAATATTTATATATAGAATGAATACTCTGAAGCTAAAGTACAAACAGAAAATACTAAAGGTCTTAATCGAGGTTATACATCTTGGTTCAATTGGAGTCGTGCCAGTAAAGATAAAAAATCAATTGCCCCCATAGGTAAATACTTAACACATAATATGTTAAACATTTTTATAAATTAAATTTAGAATAATTTTGTTGAAGAGATTAATCTCTTATTTATGTTTCATTATAATTATCTAAATTTATACATTTTTGGAAATTGTTTTATAACTAGTCGGGTTTTTTCTCCGTTTGAATACTGTAACTGTAGCTAAAAATAAGCTTTGATGAAAACCGGTTTTAACAAAACCAAAACTATAACCAAACATTTTAAGAAACTGAAAAATCAAAACCATTAAAATTGATATTGGTTTTGACCAGAGTTACACTGAAGCCTTGTAGCACTGAATATTGATCATTAGAGAGTGTAACCGGTTTTAAGCCCTGATTTTTATGAATTATAAAATTTAAAAATAATAATCATGTAATCAATTTTTCAAAAATATATCTAGTTTTTATTTTCATTTTACAGAAGGAAATATTAGCATTTTAAAAAATGATTCCAATAATTTGTCAGAGCAACTAATCCATAGTAATGACATAAATGAATGCCTAAAATCAGAAATTGATGGGAAAATAGACAATGAATTAGAACCACCCAACAATAACTATATGTAAGTTTATATTTTAAAATTTAATGTTTTTAATTTTAATTTTTATAAATATATGTTTACAGCGAAAGACAACGGTGCTATAGTTCAACTGATTCTGAACTTGAGTTGGAAACTACTAAACTGTCATTGAAGTCAAAAGATAAAAATGATATATGTAGAAAAACTTTGAGATTAACTTCTGAACAAATTGTGAGTATTTAATGAAAAAAATTGTCAAAACTTAAGTATATATTAGTAAACAAAAATAAATTTTCAAGTAGTTTGCTAGGATGATATTTTAATGGTATTTTAATCAGTGGAACACACAACTGGGAAGATCATAAATAAATTTTGGGTATAAATTTTTGTTTTAAACCACTTATAACTATGTCACTATAATGATATATAATACGGCTATCCTTACTTTTTTAATAAATCGATTTACTTATGTATTTAAATTAAAGACTAACAAAGACAATAAATACAAATATTACTTGCTAATTAATAGATTTTATGTTCCAGGCAAAGTTAAATTTAAGGGAAGGTTCTAATGAAATTGTATTTAGTGTAACAACGGCTTATCAAGGTACTAGTCATTGCAAATGTTTTTTATTCAAATGGCGTTATGATGATAAAATTGTTATATCTGACATTGATGGAACAATTACTAAGTATGTGTAAATGTATTATATTATTTTCATCTTTAAAGAAATAACGATTATTTAATTGCATTAGATCTGATGTATTGGGTCATATACTTCCAATTGTTGGCAAAGATTGGGCTCAAAGTGGTGTCGCAAAATTGTTTACTAAGATAAAAGATAATGGCTATAAATTATTATATTTGTCAGCTAGAGCTATTGGCCAATCCAGAGTTACTAGGGATTATTTAAAGAGTATCAAACAAGAAGATTTATCTTTACCAGAAGGCCCTGTGCTCTTAAATCCAACTAGCTTATTGAATGCATTTCACCGTGAAGTCATAGAAAAAAAACCAGAAGAATTCAAAATCTCTTGTCTCAAAGATATTCAAGCTTTATTTCCAACTGAAAATAAACCATTTTATGCTGGCTATGGAAATAAAATAAATGTTTGTCTTACCTAATTTTTATTAAAAATAAATATTGATTTGTATTTTTATTTAGGATGTTTGGTCTTATCAAGCTATCGGTATACCAATATCAAGAATATTCACTATAAATCACAGGGGAGAATTGAAACACGAATTAACTCAAACATTCCAATCTTCGTAAGTATAATATTTCCATTTTATTTTTAGCTTTAAATATTTGTTTCCTTTTTCTATTTATATGTCTACAATTCTTGTTCAGTTATATTGGGCAGAGTTGTATTGTTAATGATCTTTTTCCGGTTTTGGCGTGCGGCGATGACGTTACAAGCCGTATTGAAGACGATTGTAACGTCATCAGTAGCAGTAGGGATACCATTAGTACCACTTCTTTTGAATGTGAAACATTTGGTAAGGGTCTGTCATTATATTCGGGGTATGCATGAGATGCTAACTATTATGCTATCAGTTGTCATTTTACTAAAATTATTTTTATTTTTTTTTTTAAAAGAAATATTTACAATTTATAATAAAATATACAATTGGTAAAAAAGCTGATGTTTAAACAAAACTGTACAGCATGATAGTAAGGAGTGTCCAATGATACTATTTCAAGAGTGAGCTGGTAGAGTTAAGAACATTGTTTTTTGTTTGGGGAGGAGGGTATACATAGATTAATTATTGTTGAGTAAATCTTTTGTCCATTTTCTTTTAAGGTGACTTGAAGGATTATTGAAGAGACTAATGTTAGAAAGTTTGTAGGTCAGTGGGTTAATGTGGGTTATGGGTATAACTATGTAAGATTTTATACATGTGAGCAGCTAAAAGATAGATATTGTTAGAAATTGTAGATCATGGTGAAGTGTGTGGTTCTCACTAATCATGGAGCATTAGAGATAAGACCAAGACTTATGAATTGAAAAAAACTGGAGGATTTTGATGTTTGAAGTTTTGGCAGAACCACATAATTGAAAGCCGTAAGTCATTATTGGACAAATCAGTTCTTTGTATAATATAACTTTATATTTGAGAGTTAAGTATTTTGATCTATCCTGAGATTAAGTGCTTTTCTTTTTAGTCTAATTTGGTTTGCCCAATTTAGTTCTTTATTCAAATTGACATCTACCCATCTAACTATATTTTTGCAAGGAATAATATAATTGTTGATTTTTATTGAAGGACTGTTATGAGAACTGAGCGTTAAGGTCATATAAACGGACTTATTAGTGTTAATTTTTATTCTCAAGAGTTCAAACCAATTTTGTAGCTTGTAAAAGTGTATATATTTAGAATCTAGGATTAAATTTGTGTTAAAGGTAAAGATGTTAAATAATCTGGAAGCTAGAATACTTACTCTAAAGATACCTGTGTGGATAGTTTAGAGATATTATTGTCGCAATAAACTGTAGAAGCGATTAGTCAAGAAGGAACTGATTGTTAGATATAAGGGAGCTGGTAAGAAACAAATTTTGTGTAGAAGTCCTGCGTGCCAGATGTGGTCAAAGGCCTGTGCTACATCTAGGAAAATACCAATGCTGGTATTGTTTTCTTTTAAAGGATTTGTATATAGTATCAGTTATGTGGAATATTTGGTGAAGAGACAAGTGTTTATTTTTGAAAACAAATTGTATATCCAGAATTGTTTTTAAATTAGTTAATAAAGAATTTATTTTTTCCAATATTTTTAAAAGCAAGGGTAAAACGCTGATAGGGCGATATTTTGTTAGACAATCAAGAAGTTTATCTGGTTTCTGAATTAGATAAATTAAAATTATTTAGGTTTCCCAGTGAATGTCTTAATAATATGGTCCTAATAGTATAGTTATCAATAAAACTAAATTTAACTAAATTGTTCTACCACTTAAAAGCTTCTAGTCTATAAGAAATGTTGAGATTTTGTAAAAGTATATAATTATAATAAACTCATAATTTAAATATTTAACACATCAACACAGTTGACAACGATCGGGGCAAATTATGTTATTCTTGTTAATATTAAATCTTATGAAAAAAATAGTGTTAAATTTTCAGCCTTCAAATAAAATTATCTCCACTTATAGTTAATACTCAAATATTTGTTAGTTTTGAAATTTAAATGCATGATTGTTTGTATGGCTGATTGTCTTATTACAAAGATCAGCTTATTAAAATAATTAAATCTACTAAAAATAAGGTAAACTAAATTAATATTAACTATGTAAAAAAAAAAATATGCACATTATATTTTAATTAACAAAATCATATATTTGTTGATGATTTCTTTAATGAAAATACTAAATTAATAAGATTAAATTGCATAATTATATTTGGTTATTTTAATTTTCTTACTATGTAATCTTTAAAAATCTCTATTTGTAGAATATTATTATTTTTTTTAGTAATTTAATTGATCATTGTTGAACAGAATTTAAACGTTAATACCAAACATTTGGAAATCTAAAACTAAATTTTAAATATTTCTCAAAACATTTTATTAAGTATATAATTGTATTTAATGAGCAACTGAAACATAATTATGTTTTCAATTTTAAATAGCAATTAAATTTTATCATTAACATACCTAACACATTTATTACTTTGAAAAATTTAATTTCTCTAAAGTCAAAGAATGTTTTCTTTAAAAGAGGACAATTCACACAGTTTTCAAAATTGATAACATATCTAATTATATTATTAATCTATTATATAAGATATTGTTTTAATACGTTGTAGTTTTTTTGATATGTTTAGTATAACACTTACATTTTTCTTTCAGATATACTTATATGAGTACAATGGTGGATGAAATGTTTCCTGTGTTACCTATGCAAGAGTTGGATTACAATCAGTTTATATACTGGCGTGATCCAGTTCCAGATTTTAAATAGAGGAAATTATATTTTAAACGATATACATTTAATATTTTACAAATAAGATTGCTTTAGTGACTTTCTTTTTTTTTTTGTCAGATATAAGTTGAATTAGTTTAATTAATGAATAGTGTTATAATACTCATTATCATAAACTTTTAATAATAAGTAAAAGAATCATAGGAATAATAATTATATTTATTCATTCTTTGTGATATATTAAGACATATTATTTAAGAGTAATCGAATAGCGATAATCATATTTTTTAATGTTATTTTTTTGTGATAATTATTAAATTTGCCATTTTTATTGGACTAAGATATAGTTTTAATTTTTTGTAGAATAACCTGGCATACTTCCACTATCATTTTGCATTTTGAAGTACTCTTCGTTCAACTCTTGTAAATTCCTTTCAAGACTAGCAACCTCATCATATCGATAGGCTTCTTTGGCTTGTTTAATATAGTTTTTTATGATGTTCATCTGTTCCACTACAGGATTGTCAGAATTGACATTTGCATTTGTTACAGGGCTCCAACCATCTTCAAGTCTAAGTTTAATTTCCTGTATACATACAAATTATTATAAAATGTTAACGCTTAAAATTAAATTCTCGTGAAAATAATGGTTTATCCACTTTTTTAAATTACATTTTTTTGTGTGTTGTGTTGCTTGGAAACTGATGGACTCATTTTAGGCTTATCTGTGTCTTGACCATTACGAAAACGTGCCTCCGCTGCTTCACTAAATATTTATTTTAACAAATTATTTCTAAATTTTATCTAAACATAATTATTGTTAATATATTTAATAACATTCATGAAAAAAATAGTAAGTTAATAATTATAAACATAAAAAATATCATATTTTAACTAAATTATAAATTTGTTTCAATATAATGCAATTAATAAAATGTTTTTACCGTTTTCTCCGAGCAATTTCTTCAATTTCCTTTACTGAAGGAAGAGCAGGTATTGCAAGTATAATTGATTGAACACATTGTATCATAGCCAATCTAATATTTTTTGTAGTAACCTTAGATGAATTGGTATTATTTTCCAATTTTAATATCCTATTACTACTTAAGAATTAGTAAAAATAATACAAATTAACAGTATAAAATAAAATTTATGAGTATTATTAAATTTAAATGTGATTACCTAAGGGCATCTATTGTCTCGGCAAGTTTTACTATATCACTTCTAATTTTGTTAGCTTCTGTCAAATATGAGGATTCTCCTTCTCTACAGCAACAAAAATAATAATCATGATATTCATTTAATAGACATATAAAATATTTACTATCATATTTTACTTTAATAGGCCATATGTTTGGTTAAATTTAATTAACAGATCATTTTCAATTTTATTGCGGCATTCAATGATTTTATTATAATAATCACACATAAGAGGCTTTTGGTCACGGTATTTGATTTGCTCACGATTTTCTAATATCTGTCCACAATGAACACATAATCGAAAACTTGGAGAATTCTGTGTTATAGAAGTTAATTGATTTTTACCAGTTTCATTTATCGTTTCGTCTATTGAAATAAAAAAAATTTTAAAACAAATGGATGCATGGACGAAATAATTATGTTTCAGTATTATTAGTTTTTTAAAAGGCACCAACATGCTTTAGACAATGGTAAAAAACAACTGCATTCATGACACACAATAGAACCACACAATCTACAATGATGTTGTCGTCTTGTTATGTTAAATGACTTGGTGCAATCTGGACATCTTGTTACGTCTGTACCATCTAACCAATGTACCATAGTTTGTTCATGAGCTACGATATAAACAGATAAATGATATTATGGTTTCACTTAATATTTTATAAAAATTATGATAAGAAAATATACTTTTTCGTTTATTAGGATCTTGAGGTAAATTGCAAAGTAACTTTTCAAGTCTTACAACTGTTTTATTTGTTTCCATTACAAAGTGTTCAACCCATTTATTACGACAATGTTTAAAATACTGAAAGTGAGACTCCATTTCTCCTATAAATTAAAAGTAGTATGAATATTTATAACAAAACTGTATTAATGAGTATTTAAAACAAACCTATTTCTTGTGGTTCCCATACATAATGGCGTTCTTCTTTTTTTCCAATATCATTCTTCAAAATTTTTTCTTTAGCTTTACCAAATAAATCTAAATAAAAAATGTATTACTAAACATATTGTAGCATAGGCATTAAGATATATATTTAGGAATGATCATACGTTTAAATGATTTTACTAGATCTTGATCATCGCTATGAGCTTCCTGAAAATGTAAAAATAACTTAAGGTCTAAACCAAAGTCAACTTTGCATATGGGACATAAGAATCCTTCTAAAACAACATTTTCTTCAATAGCTTCAGTCATAATGAAGGAATTCCATAAATATAAAAATGTAATTATTATTATTAAACATATAACATAAATATAATATAAAAAATTTATTTCTCATATTATTATCTAATAAATGTATTATTTTGTGTTGATAAAATATATTGATAACATAGTGAAAGTAATTGATGATAACCACAGATAATAACTTTTATAGTTTTATTAATAAACATATTATACATATTGTTATGTATTTTTAAATATCTGTGTAATAATCACGATTAAGATATACTCAAATCTTATATATTTAGATATACATATCTTAAATTGTGGTAAAAAATTTTTTTATTATATGTTATCCACATAGAATATAGATAACGTAATTTTTTTATCATTCATTATTTGTTAACACCAAATTTAATCTATTTTGTCCATAGACAAATTATATAAACATAATATTATATTTATTTTATTGCAAAAATGATATATGTGTTTTATATAATACAAATAAAGCTATATTATTTTTACTTACAATATACATAAAATATAGACAAAAAGTACAGTTCAATGATTTACCATTATAATATACAATTAAATTATTAATGATTAATAATTATATTAATTTGTTGTATTCATTTATATTAATATTAAACTATTAAATAATTACAAAACCAGTAACATAGAAATAATGTTTTAGTCTAATAACTGTTTCCTTTGTAGGCAAATCATACAAATGAATAGGAGGCCCCACAAATTCCTTAATATTTTTTAAAACATAATTTTCTGGTAAACACTGTCTAACAACATAACTTACAAAATGTTTTTTATATGAAACAATATTCAATGTTTCACATAGAAAAAAAAATTATCGTTTAAACATATAATTTCTTTTAACTTATAAGCTAACATAGTATGATCTTGTATAAAGGATGAAAGTATATGATTAGTTTTGTAAATGGTATTGCAATAAGAAATTGAACTATAGCAGGTATAATTATTGAGTAAAGTTAAATCATTCGATGAAAATAAAAGTTTAATATTAGTAAAAGTAACTGGAAATTTAGCACTCAAAGGATACCATTTTATTGTTTTAAAATTTAAAATTAATTCAGCAAAAATAATTGAATATTTAATTGATAAAGAAACAGGAATATTTACTCTGGATGTTACATTTTTACAATATGATATAAATTGTTTGTTTTGATTCAAATTGATATAAGATATATAAGACCACAAAAATTTTAATGATTCAGATTTTCTTATAATATTATAGTAATGGCTTAATAAATTGTGTTTTGGTTTTAATGTATCATTAAATAGTTCAATGTATTTATAATTATGATATGTTATACATTCATTTAATTTTGAAAAATTTGAATAATTAAATTTAGATAGTAAATAATAAGACAATTAGCTCAATAATATTAATTAAAAATAACCAATACTTGTCATTTTTTGGAACTATATGTCCAATCAACAGAGGAAAAATTGAACAAAAAATTAAACTTCTCTAGAAGATATTAATTGTTAACTTGTTTGATTTAATAAACTTGAAATAAGTAGGAGACATATTGTTTATTTCAGAATCTCCATAATTGAAACTTTTTTTTTTGATATTTAATGTTTCTAAAGTAAAATACTTTAATCTAATAAAATTAGTAATTAAATATCACATATAATAAACATCAATTCTTTCAAAGATATCATTCATAACGTTGACAAAAAATTTTCAAGATGAAAAGATTTTATTGAATTTCTAGATTCCAGTTAGCTTTGAATCATTTTTAATAGCCATTGTCTGAGTTCTTTTTTTTATCATTTACATAAAATCGACAAAAATAAGTGGCTGAAAATCCCTAGAAAATACTAAAACTAAATTTATACAAAGATTATCACCGATAACTAATCGCAATACAAATTTAATGGTAAAGGTTTTTCCTCGCAAATCTATCAGTATACCAATATTTTCTAATTCAATTATTTCTTCAAACAATCTAAAAAAAGTCTTATCATTACCAATACATTTGACATCTTTGATATTAAATAGAGCTACAACAAATATTGAATTTAAACTATATCTCAAAAATTCAGGAGCTGAGGGGAAAAAATAGTAAACACCTAATACACTCGAAGAATGTGATCCAAGAGGGTTAATGATCTCGAAATCGTCAAAATATTGAAATATGGTATTAAAATTGATTCTTCTTTATTAAATAATATTTTGTTTTTCCAAATTTCAGTATTAATAAAATTGGTAAAATTAGTTTCTAAATTTAGAGATTTGTGGTGTTCCATAAATGAATAAAACACATCGAGTGTTTCAAAATATTTCCTAAACTGAAATTTAAGAGGAAGGATTACACCCTTAGTTTTTTTTCATCAACAGTGTTCACATTATGAAAAACCACATTGTCTATAGTATTACCTAAAGTTATAATATTAGGTTTCTCATAAAAATCACTAGTCTGCAAGGTATTTAACAATTTATATTTTGTATCAAGTCCTTTAAATGTATCATTACAGAAATCCATTATTGATTTAAATGCATTTTTAGTTTCTTTGTCTAATGTATTATTACAAATTACTATTTTGTTAATTTCTTTAAAAATTGAAGATGTTATCATTTTAGTTATATTCTGTTGAAGCTCTGTTGCAATCCTTTCTAGAGAAATTGAATTTACTATAATATTGAATAGATAATTGTAAGAGACTTTTTTATTGTATTTAAATCTACATTGCAATTGTTAATAACTGCATCAGAAGATAATATATTAGGTGCATCTGTAATCTGATCTTTTAAATTATTATTATAAATTACTTCTGATTTGTCTATAGATGCAAGTTTGAATTCGTTTTTAATATGTTTAGAAAACGACATAAATGATGAAAAAGTTTAATAGCAATGAACAATATCACATTTGTAAATACTTGTAGATGTCAGGGAATAATAAAACTTCAAATGAGATATATATGGATCTAAATTTAAAAATTTATTTTTACAAATAAAACAAATAAAATGCATAATAACTTTAATGTTTAAGATCAGAAATTAGTTGTTCAAGTATAAGTTTAAGGCCAGTACTGTAGTCGTAAAAAAAGCAGAAGGTATACTATAAATTATAAATGTCATTGGAATCATTTGATATAAGTGTAATGTCCATTATAGTGCATTTACATGGTTTTAGTTGATTTTTATACCAATATGGTCTTAAAGCAATAAGTGTCATACCAAACATTTAAAAACGGGCGGACTCAGAAAAACATTGATAAGACCTTTCCGTTCCATAACCTGTAATCTAAATTCGTGGCTCGTTCGGACTTATAATGAACATGGCGTTTAACTCATGAAATATTTACAAAGTGGCAACACGCTACTACTACACCTAATATTATACGTTGAGAATCCTGTTATTTTGATCCATGATGAATATAATTATATAATTGTGATAAAAATCACATCGGTTGACGGCTGTCAGCACTTGGTGATATTATTTACTATTTATGTATACTTATCTATGGATCTATGTTAGCAATTGCCAATTGCATACTTCTGTTTCTGTAAATGATAGTAAATGATAAAAGTTTCAACGTATCGAGGTTTGATAATATTTTATATTATTCAATTAATATGACACTGGCACGTTGATGTTAGAACATCGGCTCGAATTGAATTTGATTAACACGCGATTCTTAATGCCAATTGGCTATTACCTAATATTTCTTTTGCTACAATAGTTTAGGATATTAATGGTTTCAATTTTGTCTTGATAATTACATTATAATAAAACATTTGTCTGCAATTCTACTTTTAAAATAATATATTCAAATTGATTAAGTAAAATATTTTTTTTATGTACAATGGCAAGTGCTTGCCGAATATTTTGTCAAAATATAAATAATAATGTACCTTTATCAAAAATAATTACTACAAAATTACGAGTGTCTACAATGAAATTTATTCGACTTTATAGTCATAGTGAACAACAAGATAAATTAGCTACTTTTAAACAAGGTGCTTTTGCTGAGTTTTTTGAAAAAACCAAAGAAAACAAACAAGTTATTGAAGAAGACCAAGACTTTGAAATGCTATTGAGGAATTCAAATTTTATTAATGTAACTTGCAACTCTTTATAAATTGAATTATTTTTTATGTGTTTTTTTTTTTAACAGCTTGGTGATCCTGAGGGTAAACAAGTGATTGGAACTATATTTCATATTGTTGACAATGATTTGTATATTGATTTTGGATGGAAATTTCATTGTGTTTGTACAAGACCAGTTAAAAATGCTGAGTAAGTATAATTATTATAACTAAGTACAGTAGTGTTATGAACATTTTTTTATCATGAGAGCCAAGTGGTAGTGACTACATGAAGTAATGTTTGACATCTATCACCATTCACCACCACCACCACGTATTTGATGGTACAGATCCATGAAAATTTTACTTCTACATAGTAAAATTAATTTAACTTAACATAAATATAAGTATTTCTTGCCAGCACTGAATAGGTAAGGTATCAAAGTTTTAGGATTTTTAACATTTGAATAAAAATACAGCTACTACATGGTTTAATAATTTAATTGATTATATTTTCTGTTAATTTTGCACTAACTTTTTTATATCATGTACAATAAAATTAGGGCCAAACACTTATAACCAACATATATTTTAAGCAACCTACCAAAATTTTTTGGTAACTTTTACTACTTACATGCATTGTAGAAATAATAAAATAAAGTACTTTAATTTATTTTAAACTATGAAGATTTGGCCGTCCCCTATTTACTATACTTGTTAACCCCCTTTGATTTTGCTTATCCCCTTGGATGTTTTATTTAAAATTCATTTTATACTTCAATATTCAAAAAACTTTTTTTTTTTTTTTTGGTTACCATGGCAATTATTAAACATTGGAAAACTAAAAAATTCAAAACTTTTATATAATAAAATTACATAATTATGTGCACTTGTAATCAATATATATAAAATTATTGTAATAGTATTTTGTTCATATTATATTGCCTGTTTTACTCAAATAGGTTATAACTTGTTAATATAACTATGTATATAACAGTTAATATTAAAAAGTTGTAGTAAAATACAGTTTATTTATTAATAGCATGATTTAAGAGTAAATTCAATATCTAATTAATTGCTATTCTAACTACTATTTAAATTAATTAACATTTTATCATGATTTAATTTTAATATTAATTTTTCTGTAAAGCATTTATCATAAATTATCTTTTATATTTGAAATTCACCAAGAAGGGGTGTTACCACTTTATTAGTCCTGAAAAAATGGCCTCATGAAATATCTTATTACATTACCATCGACTATGAATACAATTTTAAAAATGAAACATTTTGTTTTATATAAATCTAGAAAAAAACTGTACTAAATTAAAATATTGTATATTTATAGTTATTTTGTACGAGGATCACAAGTTAAATTAAGAATCAAATCTTTAGAACTAGCCACCAGGTTTTTGGGCTCTGAAAAAGACTTAACTCTACTTGAAGCAGATGCAGCTCTTTTGGGTCTTTACAAACCAGTAAAATATTAGAGAAACTGTTTCATATTGTTTTACCTATTGTAAAATTATATTGATTTAGCAATTTATTTTGTATATTAATTTTATAATTGTAACTTATAACTCATATTAGGAGTTGGAAGTTGTAGCTTATAAGAGTTAAAATTAATAAATATGCATTCAAAAAATAGTAATTAATTATATCTTACATTACATAATGTCAACAAAAATATTAAAACTGAATCGTCCCCATGATTCAGCTGTTCCTAAATATTATATGTTTAAAAAAAAATACTTCATCTAATATGATAACTATGGTTGAATGATGATATATGATAAAAATATATAAAATTTAACTACTTAAGTTAGTCTCGGAATCATAAAACAATTCGCAAATGACATCCTGAATGAGTCGTGATCATGCAGTCGGTAGTGTACAGTTGTGTGCTATATACCTGGCAATACATATCCTATTTTACTATTATTAACTTTGAATGAACCACTGTCCACTAAAGTAAAGGAGAATTGCATATTTTTGACACAATACACTATATATATCTCAAGCATCAATAACAGAAAGTGGCCTTGAAAGACCAGAGATTTCTAAAAAATTATAATAGATAAATTGAGGTATGAGAAAGCATGGGACAGATTGACAGGAGCTAAGAAAAAGTACCTAATCATCTTGGAGCTATTAAACTGAATTGTAGACATATATTATTTATATTATGAAATAATAATATAAAATACTAGGAATTGTTGTTGAATTTTATTATATTATAAAATATAATTATAATATAATTCAGAAAATATTTTTATAATCCTACTTTTGTTTAGAAATAGTTGCTTTTCTATATATCTTAACAAATTTTCTCTGAATACTGAGTCAATTTATGAAAACAACATTTTTAGTAGTACCATACAATTTATTAGTGGTAAGTTAATTAAATTTATTGATTTGCAAATAGTAATAAACAATGGATTTGCCAATAAATTGAAGTTACCTATTTAAATATAGTTGTATGTTTATTTTACTTTTATTTTTAAAGTTGAAAATCAATATTTTATTTAATATCCATTATAAGTTGAAAATGAATTTGATAAAGTATGTTTTTAAAATGAAAGAATATTCAAAAAATAAGGAAATTAATTTATTATATTAACATGATTAATGAAGTAATTTTGTCACTGAATAATTTACTTGCAGTTTTGTTGGTTAATAATGTCTTAAGTTCAGAAGTAAGTGCTGATGAAATAAATACTCATCAAAACTATTAATATTGTTTTCAAATTTCAACTATTTATGTAATATTATTTAAACTTGTACTATTGTTCATGGTACAATAAGAATGATCATTCAATATATAATACATATTACTTTAATTATGAATCTTAAAATTGTAAATAATTATTAATTTAGGTGCTACATCCAACATAGTTTAGAATTAATATAAGTACATGATAACAAACTATAACAATATTATATTGTAATTGTATAATGGTTTTTATATATATATAATTTTAATACTAATTCACTTTTCTCTTTAAGATAAAGAAGTATTTAAGATTACATTTTGTAAAATCTCATGATAGTTTCGTTTACCACTGCAAGTTTAGGAATAGTACCAGGTTTAAGTTTTGGTATTTTCAAACTTATTTTTAAACAAATTTAATAAATAATTATATAATTTTAATTTAGGTATGCTAAATTTATCCATAATTGTTTAACTTTTAATAAATCAAAATTATATTTAAAATACTATTTAATAATGATTATAAAATCCTGTATATTATAATTTTAAAGATATTTAATAGTACAGTATAGTATAGTTGCTAAATATTTTCCTAGATTCCCATGTTTTTATGTTATTTACATCAAAATGTTTTTCACAAACTCTCAAAGTTGGTTTTAGTTTTAAATTTAAAGATTTTTTCCATAAACTTTTTAACTCAATATTTTTTGGAATACCAAATTTACTTTCATCAAGTTCGTTTCGATAAGGAACACAACACATCCTAACCATTTTGGAACTATTAAAAAAAGCTAGACTTTTAAATTACAAATAACTATATCCAACCGCTACCGATGTCCTTTCCAGCTAAACACACAACTCCATCAGAGATAACTTTTATTATTAATAAACTACCTTCCAAAAAAGCTCCTGGCCATGACCTCATAACCAATCGTATCCTGAAAAACCTACCCAAAAAAGCTATACTATTCTTAACTCATATCTACAACGCTTCACTGAGACTCTCATATTTCCCCTCT
>JACXSJ010003153.1:0-27915 GCA_014851325.1 Pentalonia nigronervosa
TTAAATAAAAATAAATTCCTATATTTTTATGAATTAACTATAATAAATCAAAGATTTCAACGTAATTATAATTAAAAAATTAACATTTAAATGTAATACTGCTATAGCAGTAATTTTTAAATTGAAAATGTGATGTCAGAGGTCAGTACTGCTATAGCAGTACTAAAAATATTACTGCTATAGCAGTAATGAAAAGTGACGTTTTAAGGAAAGTTTTTTTTCGACGGCGGCCACGAGACTGTCCATCAACGTGTTAAACCCATAGGTTAGTGAGAAAAGTATATGTAATTTTAACACCCCCTAAAATTTAGGCCTAGTTGCACCTATGCATGTGGGTCTTAAATTATTACTAAGCTTAAGGAGATTTAAACAATTGACGGCAAGACATCAGCTGTTTATAAATAGTTTTGTTACTTCTTTTTAATAACTTTTAACTTAACTTGATTAAAATTAAAGTTATTTCTAAAAACTTATTTACACATTTTTTGTTTAAAGATCTGTGTATGTAAATAGACTGTCAAAATAGATTAAAAAATCTAGACAGGGTTTGTGGCCTGCATAAAATTATGCTTAAAAATAAAATTTAAATTATGCCACAGCTCTAGTCTCTGTTGTAACTACTAAATCCGAAATATGCCCAAGTCTTATACATTTAAGCATTAAGAAGATTAGAAGCGGTGATTTCCTGTCTTTATCTAACACACTTGAAAAAGTAAAAATTTAGACTTATGAAAAAAATCTGAGTACTTTTACTGCCCTTAAACGTGGTGACAGGCACATAAAAAAAAAAAACAACACATTGTAAAATCAATACATCCTCGCTTCGCTCAGAATCTAAAACTCACAACTTTGTAAAACCAATATATTCATCGCTCCGTCCAGAATCTAAAATTAAAAATCTGGGAAAGTCGTTCTCAAGGAGAGTTGACGATAAATTTAAACTATATGAAAACTTGTCAAAATTGCTATGTTCAGGCCCGAATTAGGCAGACAAGCTACAGAGAAAATCACGGTGGTCCTCTCAAAATATGGCCGGTTATGAATGTTTGGTCTTAATTTTATTTTTATTGGTAATGAGAAATTAGTACTAACATTAGTAGAAAATATAATTGAATCGAATTATTAAAACGCATCATAGTAATAGCTGTTATCAAACTTTGGAGATCCAAAAAATGATTAAACTGGTTGGGCCGATACCTTGTCTATTTGGCGCTGCTTATGTTCCACGTGTTTGTTAGACAAGTGCAAAATATCACCGCTTCCAATCTTCTTAAGCTTGCTGTAATAATAAAATATTTAGTCTTAGCCGTTATAAGTAGGTAACGACATATAATGGTTTGGCGGTATTATATTTTAATAATTGCAAATCGCGCGTTAACCACAACTTTATAAATGTTTGTCTAAAAGTGGAGTGTTTAAAACTGTAAATCATTGATCCGGCTCCGATAATCGTTATTATTATTATTATATTATATTATTATTTATTAAAATAACGCATACCTCGTATATTACACAAGCCATTGACCATACGTCGCTGTCAAAGTAATACTTTTGATGTAACATCCTTTCGGGGCTCATGTACAGCGGAGAGCCCAGAACCGACCGACAGGTCATGTCCAGACCGTTCGTAATGTCTTTGCTAAATCCAAAGTCACCGAGCTTGATCCTCATATTTTTCCACCGTTCGAACAGTGAGTGCTTTTCTTCGTTCAACCCGTACACGAAAATGTTGGCCGGTTTGATGTCTGCATATGGCCAATAAATAAAGCTTAAGGGCCTTGCATGTGACCTGTTTTATTGCTCATAAACATTCCCTAAGGGAAAACTTTCACGCCGCGTAGAGTGATAAGATTTCAAAATTCTTTTATTTTGTTCGAAAGAAAAACATTTGTACATTTAATTTAATTTTTGGCACAGAATATTTTTTTGTAATGCATTTTAATTTAACAATTATTGAAAATGCATTTTACAATATAGTTATTGTATATTTAGGCATTTTATAATATTGAGAGCTAGGGGGAACTAAGACTTATACTTTAAACTTCTATGTCTTTCTTAGTCCCCTAAAATCTCCCCTTTCCCGTTTTCCGCCTATAATTCAACTCCACACACACAAATAATCATTTACGACTGATTACGACTAACACATTGATTGCGGGTGTCGACGACGAAATTATAAATTGCCTAACTGTCGCCCCTTAAAATAATGTTCAATGTTATCGAGGATTTTATAAATTACAAGCAATGTTTGAATTGTAGAGGGCGATATCCCTCTTCTTTAAAAAAAATATTTATACATATATCTTCTATTTATATTCTAATCAATATGACAAATATTAAAATAAAATGAATATTTAAATAGTAGGGTACACACATTCTTTGTACACTTCTACACCCTTCTTGTATTTTTCCCTCTTAATTTAGGCACTGATTATAAGCTAGTATAGTTAGATTCATGTAATATAAGTTTACAAATTGGTATTTTGAATTTACAGAAATTTAAGTAAGTGTAGTAAAACTACGAGCAGAATCATTAGTGTATGCACAATAAGTGGTGATTTCACTTCACCTGACAACTTATTTTGAACTTTGTGGCTGGTGAATTTAAAATGCTTACATGCTATGAATAATTTTATAAAAGTATTGAATTCAAAATAAAATTATTTATCAATGTGAGAAATGTAAAATCAAATGTGTCTATAATATTATATTAACGGACGTACAAACATAACTATGTACGCATTATTACTGTCGAATACCGTTCAACTTGCACAGTGACATGTGGCCCATTTGTTTATGGGTTGATTTGTATGTGTCTTTATAAAATAGGGTTTTTGAAAATGTTCAATAGGAGAAAATAAAATATATTATAATGTACCTCGGTGCATGATTCTTGATTTGTGCATGTGATAAAGTGCGCTGGACAATTGGACGGCACAGGACCAGATGATAGGTTCTTGAATCAGACTGAACTTATCATAATGTTCATGGATGATCCGTCTTAGATCTCCACCGGTAGCTAGTTCTAAGCCAATTTTCAATTCAAAGTCCGAAAAATCCCACCACAAACATCTTATGATATTTGAATGATTCAGTTTCTACTAAAAACATAAATATTAAATTTAATATTTTATATATCAAAAAAACATTTTTTTTTCAGGTAAATACTATAATAAGTATATTATAATTTATCATTAAAATGATACTCACTACTCTAATTTACAATTTATATAAATATTTTTGGAAAAAAATTAATAATTAAATTCCATGAAGTAGCAGGTAAGTATCAAAAATAGTGAAGTAGGTAAGTAAGAATTAAAATTTCTTTTAAGGGTGTAATAGTATAATAATATAGGCACATAAAGATAAATATGCAATATGTAGAAAGCCTTAGAGAGTGTAGGACATATTCTGTGTTACTATACAAGGTATACAAGTCCATATAACTAATTATTTATTCGATCGTCGTGCAATTTTTTTAAATTAAAGAGGACATCACAGAGCAGGTTTTAGGTATAAATTTAGTCCGATAAAGTTAATAAATAATTAGTTATTATTAATTAAAATAAACGTGTAAATCGGACAAAAGGGTCCAAACAATAAAATACATGCCGTTTACGTAACAATCAATAAAATACTTATTTTACTAACGTTATCTATCCGTTAAGATTTCAACAGAGCAGTGCAATATTTTGTGTCATTACGTTATTTTTTATCGTTTGTATCGATTAGTTTTAGTTGTTAATTTTAGAGAATTTTTGTTTTATTGGTCGCATAATGCCCATAAGGAGGAAACCAAACCTTGACCGTTCCACAAATCGTGCCACGAGGGGATACGCTTATCTAGGAATAATCATTCACAAAAGCACAATCAAAATATAGTTGAAGATGAAATTAATAACTTGCCTTCCTTCAATTATAATAAATTGATTGATAATAGAAATATAGTAACTATAAGAAATATGGATTTAAAGTGCAACTTCTAGTGATAATGAGTGATTATTTCTTATCATGCATTGAAATGGTCTAAAGAACCACAAGGTATCTACTGTTCAGGAGAAAAAGTTTTATTGGCAGAGATTGCTGATCCGCCGGAACCATGTATCACAAGTGCATCCAATAACAAGGGTCCCTCGAAAAAAAAACTATATCAGTAATGAATTTTTACTCATATAGACTTCAAGTCAGAGAAAATTCCAATAATATTTTACTTCGTTGTGAGAAATTATTCAGTCAATATATTATCGATATGTACGCTAAAATTGAATCCGAACGGCTTCAATTTTTAAGAGCGAATCAAACCAAATGATGTGCTGAGAATTACAATATTCTTCATGATGCAGTTTATGCTGACGCTGATCCTTCAAAAATAGGAAAAAGAATTATTTTACCAGCTTCATTCACAGCTAGTCCTCGATATATGCAGCAACGTAAACAACGTAAACGTTATATATGACAAAAAAACAATTGAAATTTATAAACTTAATTAAAACGAAAAACGATAAATAAAAATAATTAAATGCCACAAAAAAAAATATAATTTATAGAATATCATTAAACAAAAAATAAGTTAAAACGAAATAATTTAAAATCCATTTATTTAAAAGTTATATTATAATAATAGTTTACTAAAAATATTTATTTCGTGTGATTTAGCAATTAATTTTAGCGATCAATCCAAGAATTAATTTTATTTCGTTCCGGACCATTCCCAGCATTAGATATTATTTTTAATGATAAACGATCAACAATAAACTCAAAAGTTGTACATATAACATCTTAATTCTAAATAACTATAAATGTAAAATTTGCGAACATTTAAATTCTGAATAACGATAAACGCAAAAATTGTCTAACGTTTTACTTCTAAATAACTATAACGATAAACTTAAAAATTGTATAACTTTTAGACTGTAAATAACGTAAAACTAAATTTTGATTTTAAATGCAATCAAGCTTGAATTTTAGATATCTAATTTCGTCCAAATTTGAACTTAAAATGTCTATAAAAAACAATCATGTAAATATATTTTTTAAGTTTTTTGGCTAGACTATATATTACTTTTATATATATATTTTTTTTTTTATTTTGGAAATAATATTTAATTATTCTAACGAATATTATTATTATTTTAATTATTCATCAGCCGCGTTATGGCATAAATTATATATAATAAAAGGCAAAGTACAAACCATGATGTTTCTGAAAACGGGTTTGAAAAAACATTTTACATATTATCATCAATTATATTAATTATTAGGGTAACGGCTAATAACGACTTAGTATAAAAGGTAACATTTCAATGTTATTGAATCGGTATATGTATATCAAATTATGATTTAGGTACTTTGTTTAGCCCCCATTGAAAAATTCTGGGTACGCTACTGACATCAGGTATAACTATAATATTAGATACTATTTAAAATAATATATATAATACAGGCAATATAGCTACACTTTGACACTATCGGCTGATTATCAATAGGTATCAGTTATAGAATATAATAATAATTTCCGTAGGTAATATTAATAACAGTTAAATTGTGAATAACTTTAATTTAGAAAAACTAAAACAAACATCCACATACAATAGTTTCACTCTGCAGCTTACAAATGCCACTTAAAAATTATTTATATTTCATCAAACGTTTTTCTTAATAATAAACGACACTACTATAATAATTGTTTTGATTATACGTGTCATACGTGTAATAAATTATAAGTCTGGCTGAATGTCCGACGACAGTAAATTATTTGTATCATGATAACATGTATTATAATGATGCGTAATAATACGAAAATAATATTAAGAGGATGTCAAAGCACTATTTGTTTTCTTTCTCTGACACACGCGCAACATTTTGCACTATTTAGTATATTAGAATAAGTTTACCAAACTTATAGTTAAGAACATTACCTATGTCGCCATGCTTGGATTGTTTTAAACATTTTAATTTCAATGCTAGTTATAAGGAATTTTAAATTTTAATTTTTACACACAAATTAAAATATTGGAAATAATCCAACATAGCGTTAACAACAGTTAATGTTATCAACTTAAAGTTTGATAATAGATAAATTCACTCTAATAATAAAAGTAACAACATAAAATTACTTCTACTGAACGTAAATTTACTATGTTTCGCGTGGGTCAAAGAAAGAAAACTAATGATGCGCTGACATCCTCTTAAGGGTAAAATTTGATTATTGCAATCTATAGGTATTCAGGTATACCTATAGTATAGGTGTACAGATTACTAGATACGAAATTTTCAAAAACAAATACTCTGTAACGCCTGAAAGGCGTAAATTAGCCTGTACTGAGTGTATATATTTATAATAAGGAGTGTAACATTGCAACATAACAGACAAAGAATGTAACCAACTACCTAAGTAATAATTTTTATTCCTGATATTTTATTGTTAACTACCTAAACATTTATTATCAAAAATTAATTATTGATAAGAACAAATGCTATTACTTATTAGTTATTATACACCTAGTTAGTTAATTACATTTGTCAGCTATATCTGTTACACATGACCCTATATATGCATAGTTTTATGACATCTCATATGTATGCATATAAATTATATATATATATATATATATATATATATGAAATGTATATATGTATATAATTATATGTATATATGTACATAAAAATGTATATATATATATACATTTTTTTGTGAGCAGAGAGGTGCTAGAATATTGTGTAAAAGATAGAAAAATTCGTTTAAAAAAAAACTTTGGCGTGCTGTGCTTTGTAAAAAAAAGTCAATAATTTCAAAACGTGATAAAATAAAGAAACAATTTTCCTGAATTTGAAGACTTGACGCCATCATTATGTGGATACACAACAAGATTAGATACCTAGGTAATATAATTAGACCTATAGCTATAGGGGTGTTACCCGTTTCCGCTAAAATAATATTGGCCGTTTTCGTCACAACCCATTTTCACCAAAAACGAAAAAAAGTACGATTCCCGTTTCCGCCAAAAGACATTTAGAAACCAATGTTTTTAATTTTTAAACAATGTATGTAGTGTACGTATAATATAATTTGTAATATAGCAATGACACTTATAAATAATCGTGAAAACCGTACAACAATAATATATACAGCGATAATCGAAATTTTGAAATATTTAAATATAATGGATATGTGGTATGCAATAATTATATATAATGATTAGAATAGTTCCTTATTTTAGTGTATACGCGTACATATATGATTGTTACATTTGTACATGGTTTCCAAATACAATTCGACGGGAAACGTCTTTTCACAAAAGTACATTTTGGCGGAAACAGGAATCGTATCTTTTTTCGTATTTGGTGGAAAAGAGCCGTACCCAGCTATTCGCTGCGTACGGGCATGATCAAGGGCGTCATTAAGGGGTATCGAGGAGTACTTTTGCTACCATATACATCTTTTTGGTGTAGCAATGGTATCGTTTTACTACCACAAAAAAAATGTTATTCCATATTCATTTTTTAAGTTTTTGATTGTCGAAATGTATACTATATTCTAAGACCAGGGGCATACAAAATAATATATTCTGCAGTGATAGTATTATTAATTTATATATATATATATACGACCAAAACATATTATATATGTTATAAAAAAAAAATGATACAATTTTTTTGTAAACAAATTTTTCTGCTACCTTAGAATATTGATTCTAGTAACGCCACTGGGTATAATGACACATTTACGCATGTGCAGTATCTATTATAGTATATAGGATATATATAAATATATCTTTATACCTGTAGCCTATAGGTAAGTATTAAGTATATATTATACATAGAGTGGCCGAATATAAAATATGGGATTATTTTTTTTTATTTACCAAAATAAAACTTTATTTTTAATACAACAACATATTATCCAATTGAGTAAAACGTTCTTTAAACAATCACTCGGGGTGAAAAATAAAAAAGGCCTTTTTAGTATTTACATAATGATTTAACAATATTAATATTAACCACTGGTAGAAATTAAAGGTGTAACACGATTGTGTAAGATTTTTATCTGCAACTTTGAATCACTGTTGCCATTTAATTTGAACTAATATAACGCGCAATTTAAGAATAGTTAATTAAAATTAATTAACAAATGGATGAAAAAGTTTTCATTGAACTTATAACGCTCAATTCCATAGACCCCATCCTTTATGTAGTTATTTCAATTCTAAAAAAAAAAACGCAAGAGGAAACATGTATGAAAATGCAATCAGTATTCAAAGGTCGAGTTAACAAAATGGAAAATGTTGATTTAATTCATATAAAAGAAACTATGAAAGAATATAATAAGTATAAAATTCATAAAAATATTATAAAAAAAATTGTCAAAAATTAGTTATTTAAGTGGTACCAAGGTATACAGTTTTAAATTGAATACACTTTTACAATACATTATCTTAACCCATTATTACTTTTAATTATTTTATTTTGTATAGTAATCTAAAAATTTATTTTATAGTAATATTAAAATAAAATAAAAAAAATAAGTTTTTAAAATATATTATATTTATTTTAAACTAAAAACTTGAATGTAGCAACATTGCACAGCAAATCATACGCAATCATTTGACTTTTAGGGTAAATTTTAATTGTTGAACGTATGCAATCGTGTTTCCAAAATGGTGCATCATACGCATTCGTGTGGTACCCGAAATTAGCGGTGAGCATTATTTTGACCAGTCCGGATTATGATTATATAATCCGAATTTCGGACCAATCCGTTTTATCCGGATTCTTAGATTAAATCTGTCAATCGAGATTTCTGATTGAATCCGAAATTTGTGCTCAGAATAAAGGATCCGACCCGGCTGCAATATTTTTTATAATCAGATTTTTTTTTCATTATTATTTATACAACATTATAGTACAAATATGTGATCCATTAATTATGTGATAAGACCTCTATTAAAAAAAATCCCACGGTTTTCGAGTTTTTCAAAATTCCTCAACTTAAAAGCCTTGAGAAACTTAGTAGATAAGTTATATTATAATGCATCAAATTATTAGGTAGATACCTATTATTATTCATTACAATTTGTAGGTAATTCTATATTAATAAACAGCAATTTTTACATACACGATCCACAGTCAAGTTCACCACACTCACGGTTGTTTAAGTTTATTATATTGGGTTTTTTTAAATTCAATTAATGTATTTTTTTTTAAATGTTGACACTAATTTCACGGTTTTAAACAATAATAACCATAAACCGTATTTATATCATTATCTGGATTAAACGGATTGTTACTTTAGTTTCATTCCGAACCAATCCGGACCGGTAATGCGGATATGGATTGTTCCGGATTTGGTGCTCAGCATTAGTGAAAATCGGCACATCTTTGGCGTCTATTATAATTCGGTTGTAATTTTTTTTTTTTCATATTTTTGTATCACAGAAGGTATGAAAATGGGAAATATTTTAAAAACGGGACAATTAAACATTTAAGCGTAACGAAAGCTTTTGTCAGTGCACCGGGCCGTGCTTTCAAAATACCGAACTTTCCCGTATAAAACGACGGGGCGTCTGGCCAGTGTCCACCCTAATTATGCATTTATGTAAATTGTATATGGGCGAACGCGTGATAATATTATTTATATGGGTAGTACCGACCTTCAGGTTGCTGATTTCGTTTACGCAGTCTTGTACGGTTTTCAGATCGTTGACAATGTCCCACAAGTGAACGACTTTCAGGGCTATGTGCTCGTTGTCCGGCTCCACCAGCGCTCTGTACACCGTGCTGAACGTCCCTTTGCCCAGCACCCGGTCGAACACCACTCGCCGGCACGGCTGTCGTCCGATGTCGCTCATGACGATCGGCAATAAAAACAAAAATATATTTATGCACAACGCAACACTATCACAACGACCGCGTAATAGTGCGAATGAAATATATAAAATATTATGACAAACGGCAATGGCGGGCCCGGCGCGCGTCTCCCGGGAATCGCGGCGATCGACTGCGCGTAACAACAACAACAACAACAACAACAATACGATAACAACAACAACCGTCGGATTGTCCAGGCCGAAACGCGTAGGTAACCGTACACCGCCGCGAACGTCGTGTGGCGCGAAATCGTGTGGACCGATAACGACCGAGCTGTAACGACGCGCGCGAATTTCTATATAATACGATAATAATTACAGTCGCACACGATACGCACACACATATTTTCCAAGCCGCCGCAATGCCGATTTAAATACGTATATAATCGTATTATTGCAATTATTATTATCGTTTATCGCGTTCGGCATATTATCATGCCATTGGCGTGTTTTATAACGTCGCAGTACTGCAAGCAGCCGCACGTACCTCGTGCCTAACCCGCATACCTATACCTATTAATAATTAATTAATGGCAAATACCCTTCTCCCCGCGCATCGGTTAACAGCCATGATAATAATACAACAATATGGACATAATAATAAAATATACTGTCCCGGACGACATAAAATCCATCCGCCGACGGGTATCAAACTTCTCCAATATTATTTACACCGTAAACTGCAACGGCACAACTCCCGCCGCGGTACTCTATGCGTAAAATATGTAAGCTGCGTCCCGATATGTATGACATTTCTCACACCCAAATATTCTTAATTTTATTAAAAAAATTTCAAGAAATATAATATTCAATATGGACTTGTAATTTAAATAATACATTAAGTATTAATAAAAAAAGTGATTAAAAAATCAATATTTTTAACCATATAGTAGGTACAAGTATTTTAACAATAATATTGACAATCCTACATGTCCGATAGAATGGTTAAGAAAATATTGGTTGTAAATTTATAGCGCACTATTTAATATAAAAATACCCAGGACACGATTAACATCAAAAAGATACATTGGGCCACAACTATAAGTCACCCCCGCAGTATTGTGGTAGTACAAAAGTTCAATATTTTACCGCAAACTAACTAAACCTACTTATACTAAGTACAAGGCAGTAATACTTATAACAATTTTTACTTTAATAATGATTTTAGCTATTTTTCTGATATTCAAAAATGGTCAATAATAAAAACTTGTAAAAACATTTCACTACTTATCACTTATATTATCATTATACATACAGGTACAGTGACATTTTCAAATAAATAATCAGTCTAATTGTATCTATTTATAGATATTTGAAACTTATGATTCTTTTTTTAACTCGTGTAGACAACATTATTCTAATTTGTTATAAATGCATGAAAATTTAATACAGGGTTCTTTATAACTTGTAAGTGAAAATTAAAGAAAAAGTTTGGCGTAAGTGTATAATAGTTTTTTATAAACGACTAAATTTAAAATTTCGACAAAATCACGAAAATGTGCAGTTTTTGCACGCGATACGCTAGAATTTGTACGACCGTGCGGTTCCCGAATCGGTATCGGTTTAGTGTTTACCCGGAAAATTCAATTGTCTTGTTCTCGATTCTGAGCGGAGCGATAACTGTATTGATTTTACAATGAAATGTGTGTGTTTCTTTTGTGTTTTAACATTAAAAAATCAAAATAATGCTTGGATTTTCAACTTCGGTACCTTTTCTAGTGCGGCAGTGAATCTAGTTGGTGCATTCAAGATTTAAAAAATTCCCTACAGTTTTTATAAGCGTCGGGAAAAATGAAAAATAAATACAGAAAAACAGAAATTTTTACGCAAAATCAATTTTTGACAAAAAATTGTAGTTAGGTACTTGAAATTTTCATCAAATGTTCGTATGATAATCTTCCTAACATCATAACATTTTCAAAACATGTTAACTCTTTTTAAGCTATAAATAGGTTTAAAAAAATGTTTATAAAATTTTTTTTATAATTGCCGATAAAAACATTTTTGATTGATCAAAAAAACTTGAAAATTTAATAAATAGTTCCTTATAAGTTTTTATTTGTGTAAGTAATATTTAAAAAAAAATGCGCGTTAACTCACAATGGTTTCAATGAGCGTTTGAAGTTAGAATTTTGATAAAATTTGTCAAAATCACGGAATATAAATAAACTATTTTGAGCTTGATATTCATAAAATATTTCTTATTTATATTATAAGTTATAAATTTAATATAAGATTTTTTATAATTATGTTTACATTTACAAAAGATTCCTGGAAAATTAAATTCATTTTTTAATAGTGTTTGAAGTTAAGACATTGTATATTTGCCCGTTAACGATTTCTCATTGAATGATTTACTTATTTTGTAATTTTGTAATTCAAAAACAAATAACTGTAGATACTTGAAAATGTTTACCAACTATTTATATTACCTTTTTGTATACATGGAATAATTTAAAAAATATTTTGTCTCTTTTAAAACCATTTACACATTATACCAGCGTTTCCCAACTAGTGTGCCGCGTAATTTGATTTACAAATCAATATAAAAAATTTAATATATTTTATAAAAAATTAAAATAAGGGTTTACATAATCTGAATGAACACAAAATTTTCACTTTTAATTTACTGGTATATGGTACTAATATGATAAAAAACATAAAATATTAAAAATAAATAAAAAGTCTGCGTCAAATATGTCACTACTGAATGAATATAATACCTATTAGTGTACCGCGAGATCAGAAAGGTTAGAAAACGATGCATTATACATTTGAAATTTTGAAATTTTTTTTTAGATTTTTTCTTTAAACATCGATAACATTAATTTCATTGGATCAAAAAACTTAAAAATTTAGTACAAGGTTTCTCATAAGTTGTTAAATTAGCAGCTCAAACACATTTAAGATACTAAGTAAATTTCATCCAAATTTGAAAATAAAATGTCTATAAAAAAAATTGTGTTTATATATTTTTTTTTTATATATTTTGGATAAAGAATGAACGTTTTATGAAAAACCTTATTTTAAATTTCCAATCCTTAGCTTTAAATTTTTTTTATATACATAGAAAAACTTGTGAAAAATCTCGTATCAATTTTTTTAATCTTATTTTTGAAAAGAGCATTTTAGTAGGCTCAATACTTAAAAATTTAATAAAAGGGTATCTTATAACTTATTAGTAAATTTCAAAAAAAAATTTCCTCAATAGTTTCTTATACGCGTCTAAAGATAAAATTTCGACAAAATACGTCAAAATTACAAAAATTTGCAATTTTTTTCATTTAAAAATTTAATATAAGATTATCCATAATTTTCTCTACTATTTACAAGAAAAATTAAGTTTAACGGAAAGTTTTAATTTGAATATATAAATACCGAAAATTTGCAATTATTCTCTAGTTAAAAATTTATAAAATGTACAAATTTTATAGCTTAAGATTGAAAATTTAAAACAAAATTTCTCGTAAGTAGTTAATACAATATTATTTTAACCAAAATATCTAAAAAATATATTTGCATGGTTGATTTTTATAGACAGTTTAAGTTCAAATTTAGACGAAATTAGATATTTAAATGAAGAATAATAATGTTAGTTATTTTGTTGTAATTTAAAAATATTACTTGTGGATACTTGAAAATTTTAAAGTATACTTTTCTGTTGAAATTATTCCTGAATTTTCTTTGCTATAAACGTCAGGGAGCCCGAGACCCTTCCAACGAATGCAAAACCGTGGAAATCGGTTCGTGCGTTCTGGAGTTATAGCGTCGGGAAGGAAAACCCGACTTGTTTTTATATAGTAGATTAACTACATTATATTATATTTTATACACTCAATGACATTTTCATATGGAATGTTTATGGCAAAAATTAATTTAACCTACTGTATTTTTTTCAGTAAAATTAATTACTTTAACAGCAATAATTTCATATATTATACTTATAACTTATAGTTATAAGTAATGTATACTGACACACCGTATTCATTCAGAATCGTTTTTCATATACAACAATTTTATATCATTGAATTTAAATTTAATACATCAATTACAGTGACCCTTTCAACATCTACTGTACAGCAGAGCAGTACTCACTTCCTAACCATTTTTTTTCTCGGGGGCCGACGGTTTTTTAACTTCTGTGAACTTATTATTTTAGACCACTAACATACTATGGTTCACTTTTCTACATAAAAACATGTTGAAGTAGAAAATCTAAGTATTTTAATGCTCCAAAAGGTGATAAAAAAGAAAGATACACGTCATTGTAAAATTAATACATTTATCACTTGGTTCAGAATCTAAAATGATCAGCTTGTTTCATATAATGCAACCAAAATACCATGTATGAAACAATATTATTTGTTAAATAAAAATAATATAAAAACAAATTCTATAATAATGTTAACTGTTTAAAATAAAATATAAATTTACTTATATATACTACTTATTGCAGCCAAAATCATAATAAATCAATAAATAACATAGATAATTAAATATTATCAAATAACATTTTTCCTAGTATACAAGATCTAAAGTTATAATACAACGATCAGCCCATTGGGAACTTCTCGATATTCCAGTGGGCTGATCCGGACTTGTATGTCAGGATATAAGCTTAGAACTGAACAATCAAAACGTTCACTACATATATTTTTAAAGGCTATCATGGAATTAAAGAAGAACTAGGATTTTTTTTTAGTTTAAATATCTGATGTACTTACCAAAACTACTTCACTTAAGATTCAGACAATAGAATGGTTAATAAAAAATATATAAATACATATTCAGTGGAAACTCAACTACTCAAATTGGTCGGGGACAAAAAAAAAAAGTTATTAACAAAATTCTACATATATATGTATACTTTGTTCACTGTAAGTTGACCCACTTCCTCACATGTCTACCGAGTCTCCGAAACGTTCAGACCTCCTTAGTCGCAGATTGGTGATCTGTAAATGGTCAGCAGTGTTCAAAGATCTGCATTGTGAACCATAGTAGGCAGCCGTCGTCCCCACTAGCGTTCCAAGGAGGCAGTAACAAGCATGGCTGCGATCGGTTTTTTGTCGAGCAAGTGGGTTAACTTATAGTGAACAGAGTATAGGTGAAGGGGCTAAGACATTCCTTTAAGTCATCAAAAATTTGAGTTATACAGGTTCTAATTTAGTATATACACATACAAACGAAAAATTTTTAATGCCATACATTTAATGAAGTTTTTTAACACCAACATCAAATTATACAATATGCAGAACCATGTGAAATACAGAATTAAAATTTATTTTTTATTATTACATTAAGTATGGAAAACATTTTTAAAATATTTTCTTAGTACATTAATACCATCAATATACCAGTACTAAGAAAACATAAAGATATTAGCACTAATGTTAATTTGAATCTACACTTATTAAAATTTAAATGAAAATAAATAAATTGAAAAATCATTTGAATTAAACATTAAATTTTTAAACGCATGTTTTTAATTTTTAATTTATTGTGATTTGTATGACTGAGTAATATAATGATACAAAGTATTAGAAACCATGGACCTTGAGTTGATCAGACTTGGCAAGACCACATTTAGTTAACCACTGGCAAATATTTTCTCGCTGGTCTCCTTGTAATTGTAACACTTCACCGTATTCAGGATGATCAACTACTGTACCGTTGCAAGCAAACTCCTAAAATATTAAAATAATTTAAATTTATTCTCATAACTAAAGTAATTTACTAAAATGATGGTAACTTTTATAAGAGGTCCTATATGGGTGATTCATTAAGCGTATTATTATTATTTTATTATTCATTTTCACTTAATATTTCACTTATAAAATTTTTTTTTTTCAAAATTTGAGGTCTATGCTGTTCTAGAATTATATAATTATTTAATATTTTTCACCCTTATATTTATTAGGTAAACCACCATCAATTTTTGATTTTCAAATGGTAATTCATACTAAAAATATCATAATTAAGTAAGGCTTTTTTTCTTATGAATTATCATCTTCTGATTTTCATTTTTTGTATATCTGTTGATGAGATAAAGCTCCTCAATGTTGGGCAGTTTTGAGAGGTATTTGTGTGTAAATGTGTTATATCTAGTCAATACCACAGGCCGCAGCAATTGGGATTTTTTTGCTTTAGCGTAAAAGATAATACACTTTTCAAATAAATTCAATAAGTACAGTAGGTAAGCTTAAGTTATGCCCTAAAATACCCTATTTAGCAGTATGTTGCACAGTTCTCCCCCATGCTAATAGTGACACTGGTCAATGATCATGATATTACTTATCTCTTATAAAGTTCAGAAGTTATAAGTATAACGTAATAAATTATATACGATTAATTACAATTATTTTCGATACCGTTATTGTAGCGGGTAAGTTCAACGATTATCAGTTATCACTGATATACCTTATTGTCGAACAATATCAAATGTATTACTTATAGCTTTTGGTGTTTGAAATTGATAATTATTATGGCCAGTGCTGCAAACACCTTCAGTGGGGCAATCTGCGCAAACTCTGCCAAATGGGCATTATAAAATACATTTAGGGACACAACTTCAGTACTTACTGAATTGATTTGAAAAATGTAATATCTTTTACCTTAGAGCATACAAATCCTAACTGTTGTGGTATCTACCGATTAGGTATAACACATTTAAACACAAACACCTCCCAAAATCACCCAACTTTGAGGAGCTTTATCTTGTCAACGTATAAATGAAAAATGAAAATTTGAACATGATAATTTATAACAAAAAAAGATTTACTAAATTATGATATTTTTAGTATGGGTTACCATTTGAAAATCAAAAGTTTAAGATGGCTTACCTAATAAATATAAGGGTGAAAAATATTTATTTAATTCTAGAACAGCAAAGATCTAAAATTTTGAAAAAAAAAAATTTAAAAAAGTAAATACTTTTTGAGATGAGTGTTTTACGTTTAATCATCTTTATCATCCTGTAGGTGCAGCCTGACACCTGACATTTAAAAAAATGACAACACCTTATAACAATTTAATAAAGTAACTGTTTATAAAATTTAATAAAATTTTTATATATATATTAAAATGTATGCACAGCCCCTTTCTGTAGTATATAAATGTATGTATATGTATAATATATTGAGGTATAAGGAAAATGAAATATGCTGTACTTCAAGTAAAATCCTGGGACCACCTATAGTAACTATAACACCTATATAAATGTTTAACATATAATCTACAGTATGTCCCAAAAGTTCACTATCACCCTAAGTACCTATCTCCGTGGCAAATTAATATACTTAAATGAGGTTTCTTTTTATATAGTTATATGTATGGAAATTTTAATTGAATGGCACAAGATTCAAATTGTTTTTCTTCAAAAATTCAAATCTTTTTTTATGCAATTTAGTTTTTTTTAATTTTCAAGATAACTATTTTTTTTTTTTTTAATCATATTTTTTAAACTAGTTCAAAAAAGAAAATATTAAAATTAAATAAAAATTAACCAAGTTAAAGCAAATTAAGTTTCTGATTTTCTAGGAATAATAATTAGCAAAACACAAAGTGCATGCTTTAATTAATCTAGATTGGAACATAGGTTTATTTTACGATGTCTAAATATCTAATTATTAATGAGCTATCAGTTAAGAGGACACCCATCTTACAAATGTAAAACATAGGAAAAACTGATTTGTGTGAGAAGGAACCGAGAAGACTATAGTCATAACTAAGAAATGAAATTTTTACAACATAAAAAAAGAACTTTGGCTATCCCATATTGTTTTTATTTTTTTGATTTTGGAACTACAAAAAAAGTTATTCAAGTTTGAAAAATACAAAAATAATGGATTTTGAAACAATAAGAACTTTTTTGTAATTCCGATATTAAAAAAGTTAAGACAATATTGCACAGCCAGTTTTTTTTTTATGTGGTGAAAATTTTGTTTTTTAGTTATAACTACAGTCAGAGTGGTTCTATCCCACGCAAAACAATTTTTGCTATGGTGTACATATGTAAGACAAAGACAACAAAGACAACATATACAGGTGTGGTATCCTCTTAAGATTAAAAAATTTCAATTTTTGACAACTGTTTTTAATTTGTCAAAATTCATATTTATTGTTTAACATTTCAGTAATAAAATATCTATTTCAGTCTGATTAAACGTATAGTAGGTACATATCTAATCAATGTTTTGTTTTGAATAGCAATAAAAATAGCTGTATTTTATCGTTTACACTTTACTGTATAATGAAATTGGTTGCTTATTGTTAAGTATCTTAATTATCGTAAGTAAACCTAAAATTACAAAATGGGACAAGAACCGTGGCATAAAATAATGTTACAGTTATAAATGTGATTTATAATAATAATATACATATATGACAATTTTTTAAATATTAATTAAAACTATTCACTTTTGTTTTGTCTTTAGCTTAGTCAATTTGCATTAAATTTTAATATTTCTTTTCAGAACTGTTCTCAAATATATGATCAATAAAATGGCTTTTTTGAAAATTTAAAAAACTGCGTTTAAATGTATTGATTTACCATGAAGATACTAATGGTAATACGAGACTAGGACATACTGTATAATAATAATAAAAAAAAATTTCTATTTTAAAGTCAATAGCTTTGTGCATTAGGCATTAAGTATAATTGATAAATATAGATAAATTGTCAAATGCAATTTAGGCATATTAATAGTTAAAACTATTTTTACTGTACTGATAGCAAAACATAATTTTAAAATAATAAATCATAAAATATTATGTTTTTATACGAATATTATGTATTAATATGAATATTATGCATTTATATCTTTCATTTTAACTCTTTCAAATATTACAAGACACAGCATAAGTTAATAACAATTAATTAGATAATAAGTTTTAATAAAACAAATATTTTATAGTAGATATTATTACCATTTTGCAAGCTCGTACAATCTTCTTCAAATCATATTCTGATGACAGACCTTGAACCGTTGTTAATGTTTTACGACCATTACGCTGTTGAATTCTTATGTGAACAAGTCCATCTTGAACGTCATCGTCTGCGCCCTTGTTTGCATCAGCAAACGGGTCTTAAATATAAAATATAAACAACAAGTTATTTTGAAATAAAACTATTAAAAAACTAGTACAAAAATAATCAAAATGGCATGGCTGGAATTGCTTAGATTATATTTTAATTAAAGTGTGAACTAATAAACTTAAAGAAGTTAGTCTAGATTGACATTTAAAATGAAAAAACTAAATTATATTTTGTTTATCAACTCTAGAGTACTTACAGTTGAATGTATAAAAAAAAAACAAATTGATAAGAAATTTAAAATGATAAATAAAATATATAGACTTAATTGAAAGTGATCTTGATTGTACATTTAAAAGCTTACCATAAATAAACGGTTGATTAAATAATCACTACTTGAACAATGGTATGGGAGACTTTTCACAAGGTTTCAAATTTAGATGACTACGATCAAAGTTTAGTGTTGCTTAGGACTATATCTAGTGGACGCAATGAAATCTAAAAGCTTTGACAGTTCAGTCTACTCAGGTCTATGAAGATTAAATCACAGATTTCATACTGATATTCACATATACGTTTCATCATGATGATTAAACGCCGTCAAACAGAACCCCGACGACCATAACAACAAGAAACGAGTAACGTCAACCGACATTCGACACCCACAAGGCGAAGCAAACGCGACATGAAAACCAACAACATGCAAAACCGTTCAAGGAAATGTCGGTGACGGCTGCCGAGGATTGGGTTCGGTCGTTTAGTAATCGGCAATCGCTCTCATTCTGTTTGACGGCCGAGTGTGGACGTCATTATGCGCGACACGGCCGCGAGAACACGCCAACGGGTGTTGTGCACCCGGAACCACCGAGGCGACGCCCGTAAAAGCGGACTCCGGCACATGTTCAGGAATGTCGGCAATACGCGCAGGAACCGAACGTGTTCGCGGCGCCTCGCTGCCGGCCCGCCATGGATAACGTCTACGGTTACAACCACGCGCGCGATCAACTCTCGTTTTGTACTTACCGAATACGTTGAGATTCTGGATTGACATGCGTATTGTTTGCGTCTCTTGTTGGAACGACCGTCGTTTTGCGATGGGAATCCGGAAGAGACTCGAGAGAACGGAGCTGGAATACTGGTATTAATTTAATTTGTCGCAAGTCTGGCGTCTGATGGCGGTGATGGTGGCGAGTCGATAAATGAATACAGATATAATAATACGATGTCAAACTAAACGTTCGGATGATAAAGCACGACGGGAGCGGCTACAACACACTATGATAACAGCGCGACCAGTGGAGTAGTGGATCACGATTATCGAGCGAGACCGAGTCACGAGGACGGACAAAAAGGATATATATTACTATATTCTGATATTATCTCCAATACGATATATTGGTCGTAATGATTTTCTTGGTTATGTAAGGACTTATCGCTGTACCGCGGTTTCTACATCGGTAACACCGTCAGGTTTAATCAACAACCGTTTTCGGAAGCTATCGAGTCATAGATAAAAATTTTTTATTATCTCTGTGATTAAAATGTATTATTTCTACTTTATTAATAATTGGTTTGAAATACAGTAAAATTATGTTTATTAGTATTACTTGGGCATGCCAAGAACTCTCATAGAAAAGAACCATTTTCACGACAAATCTGAATAAATATCAAACAACAAAGACAATGGTACGGTATGAAAATCATTGGAACTACGTGAAAAATTAGTTTATTTTTACATTAATTTAAAACACAAAATGATTATCCACGTCCTCTGGTATAAATTATAATGAAATACAACATAATACAATGTTACTTTTGATATTAAATTGAATTACATTTTTGTTATTTAATTTCTATTTAACTTTTGTTATATGCATGGGGCTTCCATGGTGGAGATAAATGTATAGCTTATTATTTATCCATTGGTTTTGTCACTGAATATTCTATGCACTAGAGGATGTCAGCAACATAGATACAAATTATTATACACTATATACATATATTTATGTTATAGCCTGTACACTCGGAAGTCTGGCAGCGGACTGTTTGCAGAAAAACGCATATCTGTGTTTGTATGTTGGCTTTTTTACAATATTAACATGTTTATGCAAGTACCTAATGAGTGTAAAACATAACAGTTTAAAAATTCTAATATCTTGCTTTAAAATTAAAAAGGTCAACATATAAACTCAGATAATGTTCTCAACTTTATGAATGGGTTAATTCTAATACTAAAGGTAACAAGTTGAAAGCATTTTTGTTACTATAAAAAGTGTCTTTACACACACACATCATTATAAAATCTATACATTCATAGTTTAGAATCTAAAAAGAATCAAATATTATTAAGTACATTTATATATTACTTATATTAGTGAACTTTCTTTAAGGATTTTTTTTTTTAATCATTTTTTCAAATAATCTAATAGCTCTTACTAATAATTGGTCTTCCAAATTTGTGGATGTGATATTACATCTATAAGACAAAAGTATAAATTTTAAGCCTGAAAATAGGTGTTCGAAGCTTACTTGAGTCACCAGAACAAAAAATACTATTTTTACTAACTCATAGATTGTTATTATTTCCAGAAATAAATATGAAATTTTATTGGCATCTCCAATGATTTAGTATATGCAATCTACATATATTGTTATTTACGATACAATAATAATTTTTAGGTATAAGTATCTTAGGTACCAGGATTATTATCGATTTACATGGAAATTGGATTTCACATTAGTTTTATGACAGCTCTGTTGTACACATAATAATATTCTTAGTATTGATAAACTTTTACAGATCTATGAATTTATTATTATTAGTTATTTCTAATAACTAACTTATTACAAATTTCTACTATTAATTTATAATTGAATAAAATATCTATTGGAATTTAGAATCCAAAAAAAACCGAAAAACCTATATGTCAAAATAAAGGTTTGGGTTTGGGTTTCGGTTAAAAAAAAAATTAATAAGGGTTCAGATACAGTTTCGGTTCCAATATTTTCAAGTTTCGGTCTAAAACCGATCTATTTCGGTACGGTTCTAATCTCTAATTTGTGCCCAAACCTTACATAGTCAAAAAAAATATTTGTGAAAGAAAGAAAAAATATAAGACTTAAAACATTAATATGACTATGAATGTGTTCCTGCAATGTGTAAGTTTAAACAATCAAAAAAAATATATATATATTTATTATATACTCGTACTCTCAGATTTTATAGAAAAAAATAATCTCAAAGACAACTTCTTTTGCAAGCATGACTAAAGAGACATGTACAAAACATGTACAATATATATTACTATATTATAGAATCACGCATATTATTATATTAATGATAAATATAATAAATGGTTAACGAGCCGCAGTGATAAATGCATATTGCGAATAATAGTTGTAGGTAGGTTGATATTATTATATATAAAAAAATTTCTAAATTTTCGATATTTATATGTCTAAATTTGAACGTTCTGGTAAACTTGATTTTTTATAAAAGTTAGAAAGACTTATGAAAAATCTTGTGTTAATTTTTTAAACTTTAGGTTTAAATATAAAATTATTTATGAATTTCTAAATAAAAAAAAATTCAAATTTTTTTATTTTGTTTTATTTTGTCGAAATTCTAACTTTAGACGTTTATAAAAAACTATTATGAATTTACGCTCAATGTTTTTTTATTTTCACTTAAAACAAGTTATGAAAAATTTTGTATTAAATTTTCAAGTATTTTGACTAAGTAAAAAAAATTTTTCGACAATAATAAAAAAATTACATATCTATAAATAAATGAAAAATATCAAAATATTTTGAAAATTGTATGGTGTATAAAAAATGTTTATATAAACATATGGTAAAATTATCATGTATCTACAATCATTATTTTTTGTCAAAAAATTGTGAAAGTATTCTCGTTTTTCTTTAATTTTTTTTTTTCGTTATTCCTGTCCCGTTTAAAAGCTATCGAGAATTTTTTACTTTAAAAAACTCTAAAAGTGCCCTACACACTCAGAAAAATACTTAACAATATCAATGAAAAAAGTTTATAAAGCTAAGGAAAAACGGGTATAATTTGGAGCCTATGATATCGAGTCATAGAAATAAAGCATAATATATATTATATTAAAGCTAAATAAATTTCATAAATCAATGTCTTATTTCTTTAATTCTAATTCAATAATATATAAATTGAATTACTCTGTTGTTAAATTGATAGAAAATTATGAGCATTAATTTAAAGATAAAAATTTCATACGGTATTTAATTTAAAGCAAAATAATAACAACTAACAAGAAAATTCATCCATTAATTTTATGTAATAATATCTTATTTTTAAAGATTATTGGGATTAAATTAATTTGACTTATATATAAACAAATAATGATCTGTTAGCATTGTTTTTATGCTATTTTTCCTTACTTTAAAAACATTCTTGGTTTTAAAACAAATTATTTTTTTTTTTTTATAAAACTATGATTTCTCCTTTAAAAATTATACTGTTGATACAAATAACACCAAATCATTTTACTATAAGAAGAATCTTTTTTATGGTCTGAAAGTAAATGATTACCTAAATACCTAATACAATTTATAAACAAGGAATTGTTATTTAAGCAAAATATATAATGCAAGTTCTTAAGTTACTTACAGGGTTATAGATAGGTAAAAATAAAAATATGTATACATCGTTTAAAAATAAATCATTTGTACAATTTATTGTTATTCAAGCATAATATACAATATATATAATATACTATATAAGTTCCTGGTTACAGGATTAGACATGAATAAAATACAATACATTAAAAAATTAAACATATTAAAATATACAATACATTAAAATAATTAATAACTGAAGTAATTATACAGGACTTTTAGGATTAGATTTGACATAAGTTAAATACAAATCTTACATAAGTTTATACCAACAAATACTATAGGTATATTAAAACATAAATCAAATTATGTATTATAATACATGTTGTTGAATTTTATATAAAGTAATAAAGTGTCTTTATTATTAAGATGATACAAATGAACTGGAGGACCCATGAAATCTGTATTACTTTTTAAAACATATAGATCAGTATCAACACTCAAAACAACATAACTAACAAAATGTTTGCTATAAGACAGTACATTTAAAGTATGGCAGAAAAAATACACTTTTTCATCAAAACATATAATTTTTTTAAATTTATATACCAATGTATTATTGTTAAATAAAGCTGTATGTGATTGATTTTATACACTGTGTTGTTATATACAATTTGATCATAACAAAGAGCCTGATCAAGTGCAGTCAAATCATTAGGTGAAAACAAAATTTTAATTTTTTCAAAATATTCACATAAACTAAGCGGAGAGCCTAAATTTGTGAAGATACAAGAACTGTTGTTTAAATTTAAAATAAAATCTGAAAAATTAATGGAATATTTTATTCGCAAAGAAATAGGAATATTAACTCTTGAAGTTATGTTTTTGGTATATGTTTTAAGTTGTCTATGCTTAGACTCAAATCTATAACTCCATAAATATTTTAAGGGTCCTGACTTTTTTATAATATTATAATAGTGGATAAGAAGATGATGTTTTGGCTTTAATGAATTTTGAAATAACTCAGTGTATTTATTATCATGATACGTGATATGATTTTTTAAACTCAAAATAATTTGATTATTGAATTTTGGCAACAATAGTAAATCAATCATCTCAAATAAAATTGATCAAAAACAACCATATTTGATTATTTTCAGGGACTAAGTCGCCTATTAGAAGTGGAAAAAAATGAATAAAAGTCTGCATTTCCCTTGAAGACATTTTGAATTTCAAAGTATTTATTTTAATTAGCTTTATAGGAGGAGACATGTTTCCAATTTCGGTGTCGCCATAATTAAATCCTTGTTTTCTATTTAATGTTTCCAAACTAAAAAAACCCAAATTAATTAAATTACATATGATATGGTTCATATTGTAAATACAAATCCCCTCATAAATATCATGCATTATGTCCACTACATAGTTATTAACAACATGGAAGGAATATACTTTGTTAAATATAGATTCTTCATATATACCAGTTATTTTACAATTATTAGTCTTAACATGTTCATCATAATTTTGTTTATTACAGAGTAAGTTAATACTTTCATTGGCAATTACTTGAGTACTTTTTTTGTCAGAAATACAAAAATGACAGAAATAATTTGATGAAAATGACCTTGTAAATCCTAAAACACTATTTACTCCAAGGTTATCTCCCACAACTAGACCCAACAGAAATTTAATCTTAAATTGTTTTCCATCATTTAATGTTAAATTTATTCCATGACTTTGTAATTCATTAATTTCATCAACCAAAAAATAAAAACATTTATCATTTCCAATCAATTTTACATCTTTGGAGTTAAATAAGGCAGCTACAAAAATATTATGCAAATTCGATTTTAGTGCTTTAGGAGCAGTGGGAAATGAATAATAAACACCTAAAACAGAAGATGAATGTGAACCCAATGGGTTGTTCACCTCAAAATCATCAAAATATAAAAAGTAGGGTATATAAACGACACCGTCCTCATTGAACATCAACATTTTATCTTTCCACAATTGACTGTTAATGAAATTTATAAACCCATTTTCATTTTTCAATAAATCTTGATTTTTAATGTAAGAATTTAAAATACCTGGAGCCTCAAAGTATTTTCTAAACTGAAAAAAAAATCAATCAAAGAAATAATGTTAAAATAAACTACAAGTATTAAGCAACAAAACATTTAGCAAAACGGTAAACTTTAAATATATTTTTGATACAAATCCAAACCATTAAATATAGGTACATTTATAACTACTTAGAACACCGTTCATAAGTCAATAAAATAAAATATTACCAAACTGTAGGCAAATGACTGTTTTAAAATAGGCCATTCTTCAAGAATATCAGCTATGTTGATAATTTGGGACAATAGATAATCTCTACGAATTTCACAAGTTTTTTGCCATTTTAAAGTTACTTCACTCATAGGTTCAACATTAAACTGAAGCCATTTCTTTAATTCAATTAAATCTTCATTCACTATGTATATATATACAAAAATAATCTTTTACTAACTATTACTTAAAATGTTTTATTCGCCTTTTTATGACTATATAATTATTTACTTATAGTTTTCTTAGGTAATGTAGATGTTTCCTCTAATGTAGCAACACCTGAATTTATTTTAACTTTTTTTGGAGGAGACCATAACTGATGTCGTCGTAATTTGGTTAATGTATTATAATACTTTTAGTACAATATTCCTTTTGGTTTTTTACCAGACACATTAATGAAATATGTTTCCTATACAGCACAATAATATTTGTTTAAAATTGCAATAATTTAAATAGAAAATCTCAAATTGCAACAACAAACCTTTGTTCAACAGATATCTTAAATAAATTTAAAAAACACCAATAACTATTGTTTTTACAAAGAAATTTTATAAATAATAAATAATAAGAGGGAGCTTCACTTGCAAGTGTTGTTTCTGTCTTACGGTTGTATCATCCTCTTAAATATAATTTAAGTTTCCTACTACCTACTAATTAACACATACCTATTTTAAATGCTACATTGTTATGAAGAATAAAATAAGAAACAACTAAAGTCAAAAATTACTTTAACATCTTAATAAATCAATAAACGGGTATTATTTTAATAAATATGTATTAAGAATTCATTACTTGATTTTTAAAAGAAATTGGACTACTGTTGCTGGAGCTTGTAGTAGAGTATTCAGAAATCTCTGAATCTGATGAATAATCTGATGCATTATTTGTATTAGCCATTAGTTACCCATTTTAAGATACTCCATCAGAGTTAAAAACTAATATTTTGATTAATCTACACCTACAAACTTTGACTGCCAATTTTTTAAATTGTTCTCAAATATAATTCTTTGTCCATACAATTTTTTTGCACAAATATCATTTAAATGTTTTTCATTTTGTGTACTTAAGGCTTTCACGCGTTATTCCATATTCTAAAATATAGATTAAATATAGTAGTGTTAGGAATTTAGAATTATAGATATATTAACGCACACTAAGTAGTAAGTACCTATAAATAATATGTATGAATCGTATTGTAAATCTCCTTCTCAATGTATTTACTATTTACAAGCACAAACCGTGTAAATACAAATAAAAAAATTTGGATAGGTGTACTTACCAATAAATGTGTTGAAGAAACAATCTCTTTTTAACTCTATTAAAAGATTGAGTAGGTCAGGCTGTTCAGGAAATTCGATATCATCAATGATCTGCACTGGAGCATTTAAAATAATTTCTTCCATCATGTTGGAACAAAATAGTGTACTTATATATTAAAATCGATAACACGAAGGGAGACTGCAACGGGCAGTTAACACTTTTATACAAATAACTAATAATTAGTTGTTAATGAGTTACCTATAACAAAAATATTACGAAGCACGACGCACGAGAATACTTTATAAAAAACTGTATTATTAAAAATAACCAACAGCCGCGTAATGAACATCGAGTACCACCTATGATGAAAGAGTGCTAATAGCTGGGTTAAGAGTGTTTAGACAGTTGAACTATATAATATTATTGTACATTAATTGTAATGTATTGTCCATTTACGCCGTCGCGTCGTCGCGGTCGTCCGTCTTACGCCGGGGCTGTACACGGCGTATTCCGCGGCGTTTTCCGTCGAATTCAAAATGCATTGGTTTATATCGGAGTAGCTATACACGACGGATGTAATACGCCGCGTTTTTATCCGCGGCGGAAAACGCCGGCCGGCTTGCGTTTTGGCGGACGAACGCCGAAGTAATAAAAACGCTAACTACTAATTTTACATTGTTTTAAATTAGGATGGGCTATACTGGTGACGGAAAACGCTGCGTTTGCACCATAATTTTATAAATACAATAATTTTACTTGGATATTAAATATGTTATAAATATGTTATTGCCCTATGTTAAAAACAAAAAATAATAATTGCCTCTAATCATG
>JACXSJ010003154.1:0-28672 GCA_014851325.1 Pentalonia nigronervosa
ATTTTAAAATTTTTAATATAAAGGAAAACGAATGAATTATCTATATCAATGACAACTTCTTGTACATGTATATCACATGAGTGCACGACTAGCAAGCGAGTGAATTTAATCGCTCAATGTAATCGAACAAGTCGCTATACGCGCGACTTTAATCGCCGACACCCAGCGTGTAAAATCGCTCAGTGTAATCGAGGCTTTATAGACAGTTGATAAGTTTATACACACATGAAGAGGAAATCACACATCTGTGACACCTCTTAATATAATTAAGTAATTAATCTTTAAGTTATCAAGTTATCAAGTCACGGCACCAGTTCCTTTTGAGGTGTCTGGCTGGATTACTATGGGAATACTTTTTATTTTATAATTACAATTTTGAGTCCCCTTTAGTTTTAATTCCAGAAATCCGAGGGAATGGTTTAAATAAACACAAACAAATAATACAAATGGAGCGAACAATTTCATTTGTTCGGTTATTAAATAAAATTATTTTCAAGATATAAATATTGATTAAGATTTAAAAAGAACATTTTTGATAAAATATTATAGCTACCTACACAGATATTTTTGATGAATAGCCAAGATATGCTCGATAACCAATAGGCTATTTCTCTCTATTTGCCATCATGTTAGTTAATATTAGTTACTAGTATATCCTGTCTGCTTATTGACAATAAGTTATTGAACAAATAGCACAGATTGTAAAATAGTAAATTGTAAATAGTTGATACTCTATTTCTTTAAAAACACATAGTTATTTAAAAACAAAAACAAAGTATATATTCCCCCCCTCCTTTATGATTTTTTTCCACTTTAACCACACTATTGTATGATATGCCTATAACTACTAATTTAAGATTTTTGATATTATTATACTGTGATGATCAAAATATTATCGATGATAACGAATGTTGATGGGTTATCACGTTTTACGTGAAAGACAACTAATTATATAATATTTAAATATTTTGATAATGATAACATATCATGACAATAAATTACAATAAATATTACAATATTACTTATTACTTAATTTATTATTATATTTATTAATATTACTATTACAATAAATATAGATTAATAAAATTGATCATACACGTAGGAATTGACCTTCCTCAGTATAGATTAATTAAATTTTAATAACGTATTTTATATTATAATATTATATTTTCACTACGTACCTCGTATTCCCACTGCGAGCCAATAAAAAAACATATATTATAATAGAATTACAGATCATTAATAATGAATAGCTAGAATAACTGAAAATCCGTAACTAAATAATAATAATAATAATAATAATAATAGCATTTCTATGAGTAATAAAATAATATTGTATAACTGAAAGTTTTTAAATGATTGATAAACTGCAGACGGTGTTTTATTATATCGTAGTTTTATAGAATATATAATACGTAATATCGAGTTGGAAGGATACAACATATTTAAAAGAATTTATTACGATTCTGCGATGTATTATTGACTTATTTATTATTCATTCTATTTTTATTCAAATATCTTCCATACTGCCATATTATAAGATTCTAATAAATTATGTCGATCAAAGAAAATTCAATTAAATATTTTTCTCTGTTAGGTACTTATATATTTCAAAAAAATAATAGTTTATTAAAAACAAAAATCATTTTAAATATAATTTTGATATTATTTTCTATATGCATATATTTTTCGAGAAAATAAATAATTATATTATACTTTAATATTATAATTTATCTCTAATTTTATTTTATTTTATTTTTATTTCAATATGGATCGCAGCCCAAAGTACAGATAACAATTTAACAAAATTAGATATACAATTTAAAAGTGCATTTAAATTGGAATAATAAGTCAAATATATCTCTAGGGGGAGTTGGAAGAAAAGTCTAATTTAATTTTTTTCGGAAAAAAAAACCCAACCAGAAAATTATTAAACGGAAAAAAGTCTTGTTTAATTTTTTGTTTCATAAAAAAATGTCTTGGTTTATTAATATATAAATATAATTTAAAATTGATAATACTGAAAAATATATGAAAAATAATTTGTTATTAATATAAAATATAATTGGTATAAGAATAATGTAATATAATTTAAAACTATAAATAATTAAAACTAATATTTATTTCGTTTTCGAATACAATGGCCAATATTAATTAAAAATGCTTCCATTGACATTTCGTTAATCTAGAACATAGTCACTCTAGAATATAAGATTTTTAAACGTTCGTCGGTGTTACTAAACCTCCGTTATTTTGATGCTGAAACCCCTTCATCTAATTCTTGTAACACCATTTTAGCTCTATCTACTCTTAACTCTTCAATCTTCACGAATTTTAGAAATTAACTTTCAGACGATTGGGTGCGTTTGTCCGACAAGACGCGTAAAACAGTTGTTCCAACTCTCGCAAATATTGTTTGTACTTTGAACGATGTTAACAGTTTATGTAGCCTCGTGAACGGTTCCACATTTCTAATGGAAATAACGGTTTATTTATTTTTAATTTTATATTCATACCTTTTCCTGACTCTCTATGTGTACCATTAAAGTATGTGAAATCGAAATAATCAAGAGCATCTGTAGCTTTTTCTGTACAAACCGTCTTTAAATATTTCATTCCATCGTAAACTTTATTTATTATAAAAATGCTAACCCGTCTACATAGCAAAAAAATTACTTAATGTATCATCCACTTTATATTTGGTTTGTAATCCAACTTCTTGTTTCTTGAGAAACGTATTTTAAGACAAGTGATAAAAAAAATATTATATAAGGACGTGTTCGCTAATAACACACTGGGCGGCATTTATAGTAGCTTATATAGCAACAAATCAAACCGAACTTTTTTCTGTTTAATAATTTTCTGGTTGGACTTTTTTTTTCGAATAAAAGTAAATCGGACATTTTTCTGGGATTCATCTCTAGGTACATATTTTTTTGTAAATATTACTGTAAAATAAACCTGTGTTATTAATTGTTTGATCATTCTACTTTGCAGGCTATCTTGTTTTCTTAACAATTTAAAATTCAAAAGGTTAATAAATGTACAAAGATTTATATTAATACACATTTTAAAAATAAGATATACTTTTCTATTTTTATTTTTTATATGTATTTGAAATAGTTAATTATTATTTTTATGTTTAAGAAATAAGAAATTACTTTAATCATATTGGTGACATAAATATTTAATTATACCTATAATTTATTTTTGAAATATGATCAGATGATATTGTATATTTGTAAGATTTAGTTAATTTGATATGAATCAATGTTTATAACTCTGGAACAAGTTCCAAGGTCTAAAGTAAAATTACTACGATAGATATTGTAAACATTAAACAAAAACGGAAGAAAAATATTTAACATGTAGATAAAATATATAACATGTGTATATTATTTTTTTTGAAACATCACGATTTGGGGCTCATCAAATAACGAATTACATATTTAAAATTTTTAACATTAACATATTTAAACATTAAGTTTGTTCAAACTTCTTAAACGATTAAAGTTAATAGAATAATTGATTTTAGGTGTTTTTATAAATTATTAAGACAGCTGTAAGAGAAATACGTTTTTATCATAATTATAAATGAAGCTATACCCAACGGTTAACGTACACAATAAATAAATAAATAAATACTCGAGGGCTAATTAGATGTATAAAAGCACCTGAAACATGATTCTTTGTTATTTTTAAATTATTTAGTAAACATAATCTATATTATATTAGTAGTGTAATTAGTATAAAAATTATAGTTTATGATAACTCTTCCACCGAAACCTAACATTAAGAAATTCCCAAGTTATTTAGAATTTGATAACAATTATTATTTGCTATTGAATTTTCCAATTAGTAGTCAGTAATAAATATGTTATACTTAACTTATCGGTTATGTTATTTATCAGGGATTGTTTAATAATTTCCCGGCCAGGGTTCAAAAATTAAAATAACTAGGTATCAGTGAGTTACTGGAAAAAAGATCAAACATTTATGAATTTCTATTACTTACTGCTTACTGGATAGTTTGTTGTAAAATTGATTTTACAATTTATATTATTTGCTCTCGAGATGACTTTTATTTGTAGATCTTTTTTCCAGGTGTGTTGGATAAGGGGTTGGGAAAATTCATAATTTTACCATGTGTATAACTTTTAATGATACATTTTAATCATTAAAACTTAATCTACTTTAATTTTAAGTATGAAATTCACATTTTCTAATAGTTCTTTGGCTTATTTTTTGATAGATAATAAATTTAAAATAAAGAAAATTTGCAATCTTATAAGTTTTAACTTCATATTTAATTAGAGGTTTGGAATTGAATTATTTATAAGTTATAATTAGTCTTAAAGACTTTAAGAATATACGAGTTTTTTTTTTTGATTGAAAAATATCAGATTTAATAAAAAATCTTATTTTGGAATTAAGGAATCTAAAATTATATTTAGCATATTTATGCTAATTTTAAAGTTTTCGCTTATAAGAATATAAAATATTTACTAGCTAGTTTATATATAAGTTATGAACCGTGCAGTACAAATAATACTAAGGAATATGAAGTTATAATCATGCCTCTTGCCACTTTGAGTTATAAATTTATAATATAGTGTCTTTACTCGAACAAAATCTGACTGTTTATAATTATATAGTCTGTTCGTGCTCATTGATCTCGTTTATATCGTTGTATCCTATAAGGTTGACAATAGGTCATGTTACACTGCATTAGAGTCGCAGAAAACCTGCAGTGACGTAGCTCTCAAAATAACGGTCAGTAGCACGTTTCAGTATACAATATACTTTATAGTACATAGATTTAAGACTATATATATATATTTATAAGAGAAACTTTAAGTAAAATGATTTAAGTACAATTATATCTTTATATATAATATATTTATAACTTATATCATTAAATAACAATTGAGTTGGCAAAATAGAGAAGAGAAAATAAATAACATCTACAAGTCTACAACTAACGAAGATATATTATGGTGAAAATAAATTTTTTCTTAAATAATGTACATAATTTATACTTACAGCACTAGTGCAGTGTATACACAATGAACAATAAACGAGACAAATAATAATCATTATTCCGAATAATGATCGTTTTAATTGCTTATAAATTCTATTTGTACAATCGCAACAATACTTGAATAATTGATTCTTCAAAATTTTCATTATTGTACATTAGTATATTATTACAAACTATATGTATGATAAGATTCATATTGTAATATTATTTGAAAATCTGACCTTATTGATTTTACTAGCACTGTTTAATAGAAATGTATGGGTAACTGTTTACTTTATTTACGAAGCACAACTAATTAAGACAATAAGATACATATAAGAAAATGTCATCATTAATGTACACTGCACAGTATTGTAATTGTACTCTAGTGTTACCACAAATTATTTAATAATTAAATAGTGACCTAGTTTTGAACTTTAAAAATAACTAAATATAAAATATCAACAGTTTGATTTTTTGATAAACTCCAAATAATTATTGTAGTATTTATTTATTTAAGAATAACAATAGGTCTCACTGAATAAATATCTACATATTATACAGTTTGTACTTGGATTTAATGAAAAATTGGAAATCTAGAATGAAAATAAATGGAAAAGACATCACTAGAAATATTATATCTATTAAATTTGTGTTAGTAATTTTGAATATTAATATTATATTGCCATTGTCAAAATTGACTTATTTTAATGAACATTAAAACGTTTGTTATTAATGTTATTAATACTTAACACACTTAAATGAGCTAAATGTACCGTTAATATATTATCATTTACCTCAATATTTTTATCGTATGTTCACTTATTATATACAGATTTTTGAATTATTTGAATAATATTAAAATTAAAAAAAACTTTCCTATAGATGAACAAAATAATGTTATAAATCAGCACTCAAGGAATTCAAGTAAAATTATTAAAATTGTTATTTATATTATCTGTAAACCATATCAACAGTAGGTTTGTATCGTATTATTTTAGTAAGTGTCTTTATACATAAGCTGATTATAATATATGCATATTATTAAACACATACTTATATAATATTACGAAAATCAAAATTATTGTTTATGGTCCCCACAAAATCGAGGTAGGGTCACTCGTTTTATTAAACATCCGACGATGATTCGTGCAATAAGTCGTCCAAGGAGAACACACACGCACACACATTAAATAGATATTGACACATATTTATATTGTATACCTATAATACATAAATACGTATAATAATATTCGAGAAAATAAGCGAACGTACTTGATATAAGTATATAATATAAATTAATATATAGGTATTATACCTATACATGTAAAACTCAGGTTTATTATTGAGACAAATGATTTTAAACCAGTAGGTACAGGCTATATAATTTCGTTGCCTACTAAGCAGGGCAAGGCAAACACAATAATAAAAATACATTACAATATATGCACCTATATTACATACTGTTTATACACAAAATATTAATTTAACGTGATTGCTAAAGTGATAATCATAAAAAATTCAAAAATAATAATTATAATTATTATTATTATCATCAATATTAATTTATTAATATAGAGATTGCGAAGGCGGAACACCGATAATAGCTGTTGCCATGTGGTTGTCCGTCGATACTACTTAGTACCTACTTACAATATAAATGTAAAAGCATTTATCAATCAATATGTGTCTATAAATAATGTATATATTATAGGTATATAGACATTAAGGTAGAATCACCTATATATCAATATAATATTACATTTTTACCGAACCCTACGGCCTTTTGTAAATATTTCGCTTAATCTATTACCTATATATTTTCCACTTCGCTGAATAGTGAATTTTAAATGTATTATAATCATATACGATATTTGTTCTAATGATGTGGCACAAACAACAACAACTGCATTGCGGAGATACATCAATAAATAATTATATAGTATATTATGGAACATGGGTATACAGAAATGTTTGTCTTACCTACTCACCATATTTATAAAGATTGATCATCTTTTGCAAAAATAATTCGAACACGATGCGCACACGGCATAGGTACCTACCATTATATTACGTAAGTAGAGTCAAGTCAAAAACCTCGACAACTCAAATTTTTTTCTTACCCCTTGAAGTTTTTTTAAGTTATGTTTGAGGTATATAACTCGAAAAATACATAAATCGAATTTATGTTTATTCCCCTCGAGATTCGAGCTATCGAGGCTCGTCTGTATTAGTATACCCATGCATTATTATATATATATATATATATATATATTATAACAATATCTAAAATATAAAAACAAAAAATAAATTCTAATATTATATAATTTACCATATGACATATTATGTTTAAATTATTTTGCAAAATGTGATTTAAATAAAAGTCGTCCACTGCGATACATAAATTGATTGTACTTATACTGATAAAATCAAATTTAAATAGTGCATAGGTACTTAAGTACATATTTTTCTTTCTTATTATTTGGTGAAATTTACAACAACATAGGTTTTTAGCCTGCATATCTTAATATTTAAACACATAGGTATGAATGTACAGTAGAACTTAACACTAGTATTGAAAAGTTTTTTACAGTTTATGATTAAGGTTTATATTGCGGAAAAAATGCACAGATTGCAACGGTGTTCTCTTTTTTGAGGGCTTGGTGAAGTGTGATAGGGTTGTTGAGGATCTTGCGTGCTTCGGCGTGTTTGGGACAGTTGATGACTATGTGTTCTATTGTTAGAGTTGCATTACAAATGTCGCATACGTGTTTTGCAATTATTATTGTTCAGATTTATCGTAATGTATTAATATTTTTGTGAACTAAAATCAAAATGTATTATATATTTATATGCCAACTGTCAACTATTTGAATAAATTGAAATAAATTATTTAGTTAAAGTAGTCATTTAGTCTCCTCAAGCCAGATAATAATATTTTTTGTTTAATTATTATTATTTGCATATATTACATAATAATATAATATATATATACTATATACAATATACATAAACAGGAATATATATTTAAAAAAAATATATATTAGCTAAATTATATTTTATTGTAAATTGATATGTTTTTGTATTTCATAACTTGCTGCTGGCGATAGTGAGTTGTGACATTTTAAGAATGCTACGTTAAAAATCATATTAATTTTTCAAAATAAAATTACTTGCGTGTTTGTATGCAATGTTATAATACTTTTGTGATAAAAACTTCTATTCTGCATACAAAAAAAAAAAAAAATTGTTAAATAAAATTGAAAAAAACTAGTACATAATTTTAATTACAAATTTACACTGTTTTAAGTATAAACTTTACAATGATACTCTATTACTTTATAATATATTATACATACTGGCATTAATAATAAAGTATAATAATATTTTATGAACTATAAATATACCTATTTAAGACGTTTAAGGTTAATTGAATCATGTTACTAAGTTACCATTTTATATTTTCGATTGCTTGAAATTGTTTAATTTATAATTTTTGTATAGTTGTTATTCATATTTACATACAAACATTAGGTATTTAGTTTCAATAGTAGTTAGGTTAGGTTCATAATAAAATAATATATTATTGCTACGTGTTGTACAGTTAATTTACTGCTATGCAAAAAAAAAAATAATTAGAGATTTTTCTCCCAAGACAAAAAAAGTATTATAATTAAAACAATTACATTTTGCGTTTCGATTTCTAAAATTAACTATGGGTATACATTCTGTTTTTCATAAAATAATTAACTATTTATATATATATAAAACACTAATATCTCACTAATTACCTACATAAATAACGACGAAGCTTATAACGGTTGTTTCAACCGCGTTTTAAAAAAAATTTCAAGCACAAATAATTATGAATATAAGAACCATTAAAATATTTTTCCACAAAAAAAATAGACGGTGATTAATTCGTCTCGTTTCATTATAATATTTATTATTAAGCGCTTCTGAAAGGGTAGTTAGGTCTAAAATAATAAGTAATATTCTAACCGTGTAATATATAATAGGTCCGAGACAATATTTTTTAGATGTATAATTTTGGTGTTTAAATGCATCGTTCTTGAAAATATGGACCCCCGCTCGAGGTATTTACCCTCCGGGCGACCACCACCGCCGAGCCGGCTTACGCATTTACATTTGAATAAAAAAAAAAAAGAAAATATATATACAATACAATATTATATTATAACTTGTCGGTGGAATTCGGAGAACCGTATTATATTATTTATACAGTATAATATATTTGTGCGTGTGTGTGTGAATAGGGTTCCCATATGGACGACCCAAGACGAAATGGCTCCGACAAAGTGGGTAGTACACGCACGCTGCACTCGCTGTTGCGGTGTATGGTACGTATATGTATATTGTGTAAACTGTTGAATAACCTGCAATCTCCGATGAGGGATCTCTCTTTTATTCGCCTCTCGTCGTTCTTTATATTTACGCATTATTATTACATCTCGCTTGCATTATACGCATTTTTGACAAGACGCCGCCGATAAACAGCGCTCCTTTACGGTATATATATATATATATATATGTGTGTGTGTGTGTGTGTATATGTATATATGTATATATACCCGTGCAAGGAGAAAGAGCCGAAAAAATGATAAAAAAAACCCGTCGTCCCCTTGACTACGACCGCAGAGCAATGCGCAATGCTCGTATACGGTATAAGCGTATAACAACTATGTAAGTGCGTGTAACTATGCAAGTATCTATAGCCTATATGGCTATGTACTCTTACATGGTATATACGCGCCGCAGCCGTCGCGATAAATAGTATTTGGCATTCCTGATAGATAATAATAAAATTGATAGGTATATGGCATTAGAGCTCATAGACATGTGTAATTTTATTTATTGAGAATAATTCACGAATAATGCGTTTAAGAACACACGAATACGTTTCGATTAGAACTTTCTACAATTATTAATAAAATAACCTAAATCTATGTATTATCTTCCCATACAAGTGGTGTACCTACATAGTGCACATTATAGCCTATAGGAATATACTAGTGTACCTATTATATTATAGTCAACTGAGTTAAATATAATACTCATGTCGTGAGTTGTGCGTTTCAATAATCACCCTGTATAATATTAATGTGTTTACTGTTCAGATTTTTTTTAAAGATTTTCAGTGTAATGCGATCGTTGGTTGCAAGATACTTCAGCGTGGTTGGATCATATTATATTTTTCTATAGTAATAATATTGCATTTTTATACAGTATATTATTTTATATTTTTCGATCGACGTTTTTTCGATTCAGCTGAACGTCTGTCTTTCGTCTAAAATCCAGATCGTGAATTCGTGACGAAGACGTTGTTATGTTATTATGAGCATCGAGAGTTTGTAAAATCTAATCTAGTACAGGAAGTATCTGTAATAATAAAAAATAAAAATAAATTTATGTTTAAACATAGGAAGATTTATTTTTCGTAGTTTAATGAGAAAATACATGTTGTGTGCAAAATTACAGTGGTATTGCTGATGTGATATTAATAGACATTGCAAAATTTAAAATCTGATCGAGTTTTAAATACGTAGATATATCATACATAAACAACAAACGCACGATATGACGCGTTTTATATTAGGTTATATTTCTAATTCTATTTAGATAAAAGCACAAACTGTAAACAAATATTATTTTAACATATAAGACATTGTTGAAATGAGTTCGTGTTTTTTTTAATTTGAAAAAAAACCTTGTCATATGACAATGATTAATTAATTATGACTTTATGAGTAATGAAACATATTATATCTGAATATCTTTAGTATTTTGTCGTTGAAATTGCATAAATCTTTGAATGTGATTTCGGTTTCTCATGAGAAAAATAAAAAAAAATCGTTGATATTATGAGCAAGTACCGATCTGATATTATAATGTCACGCAATTGTTTGATGCGTTAATAATTATTATTATTTACATAATATTATATGATAAAATTATAAGACTTACAATGTCAAAAATTAAATATTATAAGATTTAATGCTTTGTATATAACTAATAAATATTCAAAGAATATAACATGTAGGTGTCAAATATATTTTAATAAATATTCCAATCACGTAAATTTTATTAATCTATTGTTTTTATGTCGAACAACTGTTTAAGTGAGTAATACTGCAATTGTTTTTAATTATGTGTTTACGTAATAAACTAATAAATAAGAACATGATTTATAACTTTATTTATGTATAAAGTATTATTATTAATATTTAATTTTAGAATTTTAGATTTATTCTTACATTTCATTACTTTAAAGAAATTATGAATTTGAATGCGATCAATATATTTACTGTAAGTCTATATTAAATTATAATTAAAAATATCAATAAAATAATTTATGTATCAGGTGGTTCACCTAGAAAGTTCACCCCATATTTTCCTTTAATAATAAATTCAGTCAAATTCTAACTTCTAGTATTTTTATTTTTTAAGTATATTTAAGGACCACATTTTCAACTATTCATATTGTTTATGCCATTTAAGGAGATCCCTGAGGTGATACAATGATACAAACTTTTTTTTTTCAAATAAGAACCAAGCTTTTTAATTGTAATTAAGCACTGATTTTTTTTTGAAAATATTGATGTATTTAAATCGATTTTTGAACAATAAGTTACTGAGTTATTAAAATGTATATTCTAAGGATAGAAGTCCTTAAAAATTTTTTATACTCGGACAATTGTTACAAAATATTAATAGATTAATATTAGTTAATATAATTTTCAAATAATCATAGCCTCTTCATTCAATATCTTTCAAAATCTATTTTTATAGACCTATTATACTTTAATACACAAAGTTTAATAACAAAAACACAAAAGTTTGTATCGCCACTTGGTTCTCTTTAAATGGCATAAAAATCTAAATAATTGAAAATATGGTTCCAACTGATTATACTTAAAAATTCAAAAAATTAAAATTTGAATAAATTTGTTATTAAAAGAATAAATGGGGGAGGGGGAGGGGTTCATGCTTAGTGAATCAACCTGTATATCAGTATATAACGTACATAATAACGTATGGTGTATAATATAGTATATTGTTTTCATTAGTAAAATTTGTTTAAAAAACAAGTTCCAAATGGAATATGTTTAACAACAAATATTAAATATCTAGGTCAGTACAATAATATATTTATTGTAATAGTTGAAGAATAATTAAAACATAATTCGAAAATAGTTCTTGCCAGAATGCTGAAAATAACTGATATTATGTACCTAGGTTAAATGGGTATCTTATTTTATTTTATCACATACTGAAATATATTATTTAGTATCTACGAATACATAAATATATTGATAGTAAAAACATATGTTTAATTTCATATAACAAACAAAAATAACATTTCGAATATAAAAAATAACAATTTAAGAATTAAAATAATAATAAATCTTGTTTATCAAACTACTATTTACCAAGGTCATCAGCTTATTAGTATCAAAGAAATTACTTTTATTTATTAATACAATACATAACTGCAATTATGATAATATTATAATAACATTATTTTGTTATTATTATTTTGAATAAATTATTTTTATAATGAGATTAAATTATTGTATTTTTATTATAAATCGTGATTGGTTATTGAATAAATATCATAACTTAATTTACGCAATTCAATAAAAATGTATTAAGTTAGGTATACTAAATGTACTTAAAACTATACCTACCTACTATACCTATTGATTTTACATTTTATCAATGAATATACGGATATATCATCGGATATATTTCCAGTTTTCTATAAATTGTTTAATGTTGACATGAAACGGTATTCATTTAATTATAAATATAGATATTTATAATAATAATAATCCGAGGAATTTGCTTCTACTGTATGCCTAATAGTTTTCGAGTGTACTTTATTATTGAGTTGGTAAATTTTAAATATTTATAATTTGAAATTTGAATTAAATAATAAATAATAAAATTATTTTTAATAAAAGAGACAGACGAACTATCATCTATTTCTAAGGCAAGATATAGTTTGTTATACTATATTCATAATAGTATTAATATTTTAATTTTTTTTTAATTTAGTAGTTTGAACTTATTTTTCCCAAAAGCATATAAAGTGATTACTGATTGTACTTAGAAATTAATTTTTCTTTAATTCATTTGTAGATATATTCCTATTGAACATTTATCGTTTGTATATAAATTTGTTATAATAGTTGTTAAAAGTTAAAACATAATATATTCATGATTGTAGAAAAAAGTACAAACTTTAGGAGTACTTATTTTATAATTTGAGCAATGATTGACCAATAATTGTGTTTAAAATGTTTTAATGTTATAATATCAAAACAAATTGAATTAAATGTTACAGACAGAAAAGTTAGTTATAGTCAAAGTTATAAACAGTAATAGTTTTATCATTAAATTAACAAATACAAAACATAGTATAAATACAATTTTTTTTTCCATTATTAATTATTAATATCCACAGTAAAATGTATTAAGATGGTTAATATAACACAATTCATATTTTATAGTATACTTATTCGTAGGTAGTAGATACACTAGTACCTACACTCTGATCTTAACTCTTAAAACATAAATACTAATAACAATACATTCAATACATGTATTCTTACCTCATAAATAAAATAAATAACACTGTGTTCGAATTTGCAGAAAACATGTTATTCGTGTATACTGTACCTAACTTGTAGGCTATACTTGCTATTTTAATCAAAAAACATAAGAACCACTATCACTCACGAATTTAGAACGGTTACTGTCTTACTAAACACCTTTATAAATTTATTCATATGCATGTAATTTGGACAACTTATCTATTTAATTATTTAATTATTCGGATAATCTGGTTAGTCAGTAAAAAATAAGTATTCACGTTATTCAGATATTATTATACTACTATCAACTATGATTTCAAACTTATATATAGTTATACAGTATACATTTATTTCTTGTGCATAATGCAAACAAATTATAAATAAAATATTATTTGCATTACTGTTAGGTTTTGTTAAGTAAAAAAAAAAAAATATATAATATTTTGTAGATATAATTTTTACTAGGCATTAGAACTATCTATGTTGTAACTTGAGTGTATGTAATATGATATTTTTAAATTTCTATCTACGTCATTTTATATTTTGGTGAAAACTTTAATTGTTACCAATTGACAATTAGGTATTCCCTGATATAATATATAGGTATTGCATAAATTAAAATAATATCGTCTTGTAATGTACCTACATATGAATAAAATAAAAAAAAAATAGAATTAAATAAAATCATTGGAGTATAAATACATTCAAATGAAGATGAATTGACTGAATATACCATTTAAAATGGTATCATTTGCAAATTATTTTGAATTGTTAAGAATTTGCGAGTATTAAAAAAACAAACAAAATTTATCATGTATAATTCATATTATCTTAATTTATTTTCAATCACGGTTTTGTTAATATAACCATTAGACTTATTATTATACATGTGCGGCACATGAGTATATGACATAATTGTTAATTTATTATATAAGTAGAGTAGGTACAAGGTACATATAATATAACATATAATTTATTTATATATATATATATAATATAATATATGAAGGAATTATATATTGGATATGACCATATAAATTTAAAAGATATGACATTATGAAGTACTTATAGAAACGTTAGGTTTAAAATAAAAATGATTTGAATGTTTAAGTTTTAGTGTTTCTCCTACAGTCCTACAAACAGATGCCATGATATAAATGCGCAACATCTACAAGTGCCAATTTATTTTTCGATTTAACACGGTAGATATTTTTGAATTTTCATAAATAAAATGTATAAAGCATGTCGTACGCGTGTATTTTATAGTATTTAAATACAAACTTTTGCCAAAAAATTGATACAAAAACATTATTACTATGACAGGCTATTAGAAAATTGTTACCACCTCTCCCTATGCATCCATTTTTTTTTATCATAGCAATTATTATTTGCAGACCGAAGATCGTCTTGTTCCGTCGTTGTAACACGTCGCAATAATAAATGGTAGACGTAAAAAAAAAATAATAATAACGAAAAAATGTTCAGACACTATTGCAGATAGCAGTGGCATATATAAGTAACATATATAATATATTATTTAGGTACATCCTGTTTTTAAAATGGGTTTGGTGTGGAGATGACACGTGTTTAGGTTTTCATTTTTACCTCCTCGCCACCACCGCTATCATTGAAACATGCAACACCCTTGCATGACGACCAATGGAAACTTTTCTTTTTATTTTCGGGAGCCGACACTGAAAACAACAGTAAATCGAGGTAAATATACAACTACATGCAACACAAGGTGGAATAACGTAATGGCAGAGAAGGATGGAAGGACCGAAATGCCAAAATCCGAACGAGTGTGTATAGACATTAGACATATGATATACATATCGCCTGTACTGTAAAGACTATATATATTAGAAAAATTATGTATATATATATACACTGCGATATACATAATATATTATATATACCTATAGGTATGTGTAAGCCTCGTAGACGTCAGACGGCGTCCACCAGGTGTTTGTCTTGTGCATGCACGTGGCATATACATATATTTATGTGTCTACGCATTATAGTAGACTAATATATTATATAGTAGTAATTTCCGAAGCGATTTTTTTTTTGTCTCGTGCGTCTGGTGCAAACATTTCGATCCCGTAATAATCACAATAATAATAATAATAACAACAACACAAATGGCCCATCTGGCCGAAATTTTATTATTATTATACATATCGACGGCCCCCGCGCAGTCGATCATTATTGCACCTGGCAAAACCGTTTGTGCGCACACGAGGTCGAACCGTTTCTTTTTTCTTGCTTTTCTTCCCTTCTTTGCTCTCGCTCTACATATACATACATATAAAGGTATGGGGTACCTACACACGACCGTATTACAGTTCGGCGGCGAAAAATGCGTCCTGCGCGCGTTTGCCATCATTGTTTGATGCGTTGGGCGCATTATATACATATTTCGCGGCGGACCACCGGTGACAGATGGCGAATATCGACGTGCCTATATGTAGTGTATATATACATACACATACCATGTACATAATATATATATATAGGTATGCAGGTATGCACTTCAATATTATAATACGCGCGAGTGTCATGAGAGAGGGTGAGGGAGACCCGCGGGAGACCGAACGGCAAACCGTGATCCGCGGCGGCTGCTTTAATATAATATCGCGGTGTGGTCGCACAATATAACGTGTGTACTGTGCAGATTTTTACACGATAATAATACATAATATAATATATGGTCGCGTGCTTATATATATTACAGTCGTGAAATCTACGGGGTGCAGGGTGCATAGTTGTAGCCGGGTATTTCTTAGCGGAGGCTGCGGAAGCAAGCGGACTATTAAGTTAAAACAAAAATATCGGTTGAAAAAGATTTACTCGACTCAGTAGCTATCGGACTCCCAGGGCACCCATTATAGAGATTGATTAAAATTTACGACACTAAAATTCAGTTTCATTGCTTGGCTGCATTTCATAAATGATGTGTGCAACACCGCGACGTCAATAATTCATATAATAATAGTACCTAAATATATAATTCTAAACGTAACTGATACGTTTTACATAATATTACTTATATCCTGTTTCGAAAATACTTTCGTTTGTGGTCTGTGTGTATTCGGAATACTCTGCAAGTATGTATCTGCTTCCGGACTGAACGCCGTATATATTATATATTATGTGAGTCAGCGGCACGACGACAGGAATAATATAATCTTACCAGTCCGACTCACTGACTCGCCGCCACACCTTGCAAATAACAGTCTGCACACGTACAAGTAAAAATTTTCTTTGGTGTAAAAAAAAATCTGAAGGAGAAATAAATGTAAACAAAAATAACGGGAAATCGAGTGAAAACGAATTCAGCGTTTACTTGAACCTAACCTAATGTATCTATACGGCTATACACTTAGACCATTTCCTATACAGCATGCTTCTACATTATACATTGTATGGATACGCCATACGAATTTATGTAAGTTATAAATATATACAAGTACGATATTACGTGAACACTGTATATCTATAGCGACTTATTCTAGTCGATAGAACTATACTATATCGTGGATGCGCAATCACACGATCCAGACGATATATAATATAGAAATATTGTGAAATGACCGTGTTTTATGTGATTTTTATAGTAGGTACTTATTAAGAGGCCGTTCTAGTAACAAAATTTAATCGTAAAAACATACTTTTGTACTTCCCATTTTCCTCAGCTCTCGTTAGTCGTAGAGACATGATTTTTTTACCAAAATAAACTTGAGAACATCTTCTAGACAACTGCGAACCAGATTTTTGAATTTTTTTTTCAGACCGATGATATTTGCATTTGAAATTTTTAAAAAATCATATAAAATAGACAATAAAAGATATTAAAAATCTGGCACGCAGTTGTCTAGAAGAACTTCTCAAGTTTATTTTGTTGAAAAAATCATGTTTCTACGACTAATGAGAGCTGAGGAAAATGGGAAGTACAAAAACATATTTTTGGTAAAAAAAATTACGAATTTGCCATAGTCATGTGCTGCTGTTGCGGCCGCAGCGGCAGCGTTCTAAAACCGTACTCATACCACCACTCCGTGAGCATAAGCAGCAGTACCGCTCATAAGTCAAAACCGGCTATCTATCACAGCCGCGCAGGGTTCATAAATACCCAAATTGTCAATAAGAAAATAATAATTTAGTCAAAGAATATTATTATTTTATTTTTTCGATTTTATAAAATCATATTTTTATTACTACTGTATTTTATTCAAAATGAAACCATTTATCGAAGTTGTTATAAATCAGCCGGGGAACGCACGATTTTAACAATTTTTTTTTCCTAAGTAATTTTTTTGACAAAACTAGTGATTCAATTATTGAGAAGAAATTTTTTTAAATTTTAACCAGTATAAATAAAACAAAAAAAAAATGTTTATATGATTTAAATGTATAACGTTTTGAATATAGATATAATAATTAATAATTGATAAATTGGTACCAATCTTGTTGTTTTTGTATATTATACTACTAAACATAAATTCATACAGTTATAATATGACTTTCCATCAGACAAAATCTAAATAGTTGATCAAAAAACTATTGTTTCACATTTATTTATTAATATATTTAACCGAGTTTAAGTAGTAAATATATTGTAAATAAAGTATTGACTATTGACTATTAGCAACATGTAGTTATTGCACATTGGTATTGACATACCACATACTTATATCTAGTAATCACTAGTATAAAATACGTATTTATCAGTATATTTAATACTGAGCAAAACGATGATGTTTTTTTATGTCTGTCAACACTTCTTGGGAAAGTAGAAATACTTCCCCATACGTTTTCCTACGTTTTAAAAAAAAAGTTTATACCGGGAAGTTGAACTAATTTTTTATGAGCGTTTGAAATTAGACTTTGGATATTCAGCCGTTTTCTCTGGAAACTATTTTCTTATTTTGATGTAATTTAAAAAGGAATAACTGTAGATATTTAAAAATGTCACCAAATGTTTAGATTACCATTTTCTATACATCAAAAAATGTTTAAAATATTTTGACATTTATTGAGCAAATTGTACGCCTAAGAAATTTTTAGTTTTTTAAAATTTTTTTATACTTTAAATATCGATAGGAAAAATTTTGTTAGATCAAATTCCTTGAAAATTTAATACAAGATACATCATAAGTTGTTAAAATAGCAAATTAAAAATAATAAAAATACATAGGCCCAATTTTTTTTAAGCGTTTAAACTTCAAATTTTGACCGAAATTCATCGTTGAATATTTGCAAATTGTTTTGTAGTTAAACATTTATAAAATGTTCACTTTTTATAGCTAATGATTGAAAATTAAAAACAATTTTTTTCGTAAGTATTTAATAGTGTAACCAAAAAATTAAAAAAATTATAAAAAAAAAAATAATTTTTTATAGGCATTTTAAGTTTATAGATTTAGACGAAATTAGATATTTAAAAGAAGAATAATGATGCTATTCATTTCGTTGTAATTTAAAAATATTTTTCGTGGGTGCTTCAAACTTTCAAAGTATATTATTATATTTTATATACTCAATTAAATTTTTTAATGCAATGTTTTCTGCAAAAATTAATTCAACCTACTGTGTTATTAGTAGTAAAATTAATTATATTAATAGCAATAATATCATAAAATACACTTAGTTATGTAGGCTGACAGACAGTTTTCGCTCAGAATGGTTTTTCGTATACAATGATTTTATATCATTGAATTCAAATTTAACAAATTCGTAACATTGATCCTACTCGACACCCACTGTACATCAAAGTGGTACCCGACCTTTTTATTTATAGTTGAGTATTGAAATTTTAGAACAATGTTTTTGGTATATAGTTAATAATATCGTAATCAAAAAATCTAAAAAATATATTAATTTATTGTTTTTTTTTATAGATATTTTCAATTCTAATATTAATTACATATTTAAATGAAGAATAAAACGATATTATATAGTTTTTTCTTTTTTTTTATTCAAGTTAAAGCCTCTATAACAAGATCATTGGCTTGTATAATGTTATATAGGTATATAGTAGTTACTTCATTGTAATTTAAAAATATTATTCTTGGGCACTTAAAATTTTTTAAGTATGTTATTATTATAGGAACACAGTACACACAATGAAATTTTCAAATTCAATGTTTTTGTCAATAATTAATTTAATCAACTGTTTTACTAATATTAAATCAAATTACTCTAATAGCAGTGATATCATAAAATATATCTAGTGATGTAGGCTGACAGACTGTCTTCGCTCAGAATAGTTTTTTGTATAATACAATGATTTTTTATCATTGAATTCAAATGTCTTACCATTTATTTTAGTGATCCACTCGATACATACCAGAGCAGATGATATATTCACTCCACCATTTTTTTTTTTTTATTAGTGTATTAAAAAAATATTTTAAAATATCATTTTAATGAATCAAGTTATTAATATATTTGAATGCATTCTGAACATTTTATACGATATACTAGATTGATAACTTATAATTTATAATTATATTCCTATTTGGAAAATTGTTTGAAATATACTCTTTATTTTTGTTACAAATAATATGCAATTTATATTAATAATATATACATAGGTACGATGCATCGTTTTTTTCTTTTTATGTATCAATATGTGACAATGTTTAGTTTGTATAGTTTGTTTATTACACTCCACAAATTTTAATAATAATTAAATAATATGATTAATTTCGTCAAGTCTTCGTTTAATAGAATAATAGATATTATGTACAAAATTAATTTCATATAATATGTTATGCTAAATTAATTAAAAATAAATATATTAATATTTACTTATTAAAAATATTTATAACGATACTAATACGTAAATAAAAAATTAAACTATTGTACGTAAAGTACTATAGTCATCTATAAGTTATAACGTAAAAGACGCAGCACATTTATTAAAAAACTTCTTAATCATAAAGAATTTATTATTTTATATGTATTTTAAAAAGTAATTAGGTTAGAAATATAAATCAAGTTATGTTGTATTACAGTTTGTATGCTTTAGGTATTGGTTACAATATTTAAGCAAACAGGAGCTTTAATTAATAAATAGGTTGCTATTTGTGAGCTAGGCGTGAGCGCGCCGCGTACTAGTACATTAGAAATACATGGGTGACAGTTTACTCAACGGTCAACAGCACTGATACGAAAAGCTCTAAATGATGGTTTGTGAAATAATAATGCACCTCTTCCGAGATTACACGCGCGAACACCGTCGCATAGACGATGGGCGTGATTGCGGCCTACCTCGACGGCGACATACGGCGCACAACGTCATCTCTTGAGCGTTGTATACGTTTCACTTTTACCAGAACGGCCTCTTAAGCATTTTAACACGTGTATTAATTAATATTTTAACTTTCAAGCCACACAAATTAGAAATTTTATACTGAATCTAATAATATTTAAATAATAAATAAACATTACTTTTTGCCGATGATATCAAAATATTCACTGCAATTTTCTCAATCAACGACTGTCAGCTTCTTCAGGATACGTTAAACAGATTTTCAAGTTGGTTTGATATAGTTGGCTTATTACTGAATATTGGTAAGTGTAAATGCATGCGCTTTCCAGCGCTCTCGTGCTACAATAGCATCGATTACTGCAACTTGAACGGTGTGTCCTATCAATCTATAGCTCTATAGGTATACCTATCATCTTTGTCCCATCCTTTTCATTTCATTCACACATATAGGACACATAATAGTTAGTAGAGCAATGCGTATATTTGGTTTTATTTTCTGTAACTCAGTTTTTTATATTTTGAAAACCACTTATTTTTTTATTCTTTAAAAATATTTAAGCACAATCTATACTAATAATAGCACAAAACATAAATCAGACGAATAATGAACGGAAACAAATATAAATGTGTATACCTAACCTTACACTCGATAGTTGTTATTCAGACCCTCTTAAAAAAAAAAAAAAAAAGAAATGAAAAAAAAAATATTGTGCATTTCGTCGGCTGTCAAGCAGCGTGTAATGGGACGGATGATGGTTTTCAGACCGCATAAAACGATCCGCTCATATAACGGTAAATGTATTGGTGTGAATAGGCTGCACGCGATGAGGAGCATTTCGAACAAGATTCGTTTGTGAAAAAAAATTGAAAATACTTACATACACGCGCGGGGATAACGCGCACGATGGATATATTCTTCACATCACAGTATCACACGCGAATAATTCCGAACAAAAGTGACGCACTATTATATTATATTATTTGTATGAAGGGGAGACGTGTGGTCCGTCACATATTATATTATATAATATGTATAATAAAATGTATGTGGTATTGTGTATTTCAGAATTTGAGTGTGTGGAAGAGTTTGGAATTCGCTCCGATAATTCACATTTTTTGAGTAATAAATATAAATGTCTATTTATATTTTTGACTGGTCGAGTAGAGGAAATATTTACAATAATAACATAATATGCACTGTAATGTAAATCGGTCGGAATTCATTTGAACTGGAGACGAGCTTCTCTGGCATTTCTGAAATTTTAACACGTTGCTACGTAGGTGTTATTTGTACCATACTATTATGACGTATTGTGACGTAACAACCACATTATAATGAGTACTGACAAATTACCTACTGTGCACATATTTCAACTGTAGGTACTTAATATTAAATTTAAGTGTTAAGCAATCGACGTTTAACCGAACATTACGTTTATTATTTTTTTTTCAACGCATATATTACTTAAACTATAGGTTAGGTTAGGCTAGGTTAGGTTAGATATATATATATATATATAATGCAGGCATAATTATTTAGAATTAATTTAATTTAGTTAAGGTTAATAATAATTATAAAAGAATAAAAACTAAAAACAGTAAAAACCATTTGAAATGTATAGGTACTAGGTAGACAACGTCTTGTATAATTGTTATTAACACAATTCATCCGAGGAAATTTAACGAGATTAAAATTATTATACGTACTTTGCTCCTCGTATTCTTTATTCATTTGTTAAAAATATGTTTTTAGTATAAATTTAACTTTAATCATATGCGTAGGTATATAAATAGTTCACTACAGAATAATAAATTAGAAATTTCATGAATGTGTTTAATAATATATTAATTAATATTTATTTCAATTATATAACTTTCAACACTTTTCGTATAAATAAATTTTGTAGAATAGTGAATGTATATAATGTATATAAATACCTTAGTTGTTGATAAATTATGCTGATTTTTTTTTTTTGTTTTATTAACATTAGCATAATGCAATATTTACAGCTAATCCCAATTTGATGTATACATATTAAAAACACAAATTGCACACTTTACATTCCATAACGGGCAATGGCTAAAATAAGAATAGTTTACTTTAATGTACTCTTTAAAGATATGTTTAATTTTTAAATGTATATATTATGTATTATTGTATTAGTGTATTACACTATTACAGTATTACCTATGTAATATGAAGTTACACTATTTTTTATATTTAACCAACATAATATTATACAAGCAAGTAAATTTAAAGTATACACAGATTTATTGAACTGCCCTTGAGTATAGTTGAGTATTTTAGAAATCACAGCCAATTCACTTTTTAGCATCCAAGGTTTGTATATTTAAAATTGTTTTTGATATTTATTAATTTCATAGAAAAGTATTAAATCTAAAAATATACTAGTGTCTTAATGTTAAAATTCATTAATAAAGATGATATCGTTCATCATACTATATTTATTTATTTATTTATTTATTTATTTAAATGCCTGGGAAGGCTCAAGTACAATATATAACAAAATACGAAGAATCCATAAAAAATTAAAGTAAAAAGAAGACATTAATATAAAAGTACTTAATTAGGTAATAACAATTTCGATGGAAACTAAATGATACACGAAAAGAAATAAACATAGATATATGACCATAAATTTAAAATTTTAGGGATGACAGGCTGTTTATATTGAATATGTCAAAGTTTTCCACTCGACCGCATTTACGTGCAATGCGACGATTCAAGAAAAATTTGGTAAGTAGTAGAATGTGATCATTTTTGTTTATGTTTTACTAATCATATACCAACTTTTATAGTTTTGTCATATTAGGTATAATAATATTGATCGTTTTAGTCAGGTAATTAATTTTGTGACAACCGATTTCTATTGGTCACATAATTAACTACTTAGTATGAATATATAAAATTGTATTTATTTTCTTAGGAATTAAAAACTTTAAAACAATAATTTAAAAATTAAAACTAACATAATAATATTATTAATTACAAATGTAAGATATCTAAAGCTTAGATTTTATATATTATACCTAAGATAACCATGATAGATTTATAGTTGTGTATTGATATGTATATTAATACAATAAAAAAGGGGAGAACACTCTGCTAAATAGTAGGCATTGAGCGATTCTGAGCGAAGACGATTTGTTAGCCAATTATATTACTAAGGATATTTTATATTTCTATTATAAATCCGGTAGATATAGGTTGAACCTATGGTCGCTAATAACAAATCGCATACATTGTATAAAAATTATTATATTATTAGTTATTACTAAACTATAAGTTAATATAATAATATATAAACAGTACGTAAAAGTGTATAACTATAGTAATATGTATATTATACGTTGCTGCGATGAGTGATTGAAAAATACTACGTTCATTTATCGCCCAAACATCGAATAAAGACGGTTCATGAATGGCTTATCTCGTATATCACGTAAAATTTGTGATCTATAAAATATGTCATTATATTATAGACGGTTTAGTGAGTATGAATAATTTCATCGAATAAATCAATAAATAGCTTAAAATTATTCTAAACAATTTAAGAAAATTACATCGTGTACAATAAATAATAATATAGGTGGTCGCAAAACGTTTTATAAGAACAACTTTACACCTATGACTTGTATTACATTTTTAGAACTTAGTTATTAAATAGAAGATTTTTAACAAAGTACAAAATAATTTGCAAATTTTCATGATTTTGACAAATATTGTCAAAATGCTAAGTTCAAAGGCTTATAAAAATAAATTATGACCATGTGTTAAAAAAAAAAATAAGATAAAAATTTGAAAAAAAACACACTAGGTATTGTAAAACTAATACCTACAATCATCACTTCACTCAGAATTTTAAACTTAAATAAAATTTATTATGTTGCATAGCGATTTTAAATACCAAAACTTAAATATTTAATACAAAATAATATTTATAATGCTTATACGTTTAACTCAGGTATAACCTTCCATATAGAAAGAACTACAAATAAAATACATTTTTTATTTAAACATGAAATCTTGAATTTAATGATAAATAAATAGTATTATTTAATTTTTATTATTTATCAGATATAAGTATTTACAAAAAAAAAAAAAAACAATTGTATAAAGTTTTCGATGGTTTACATGAAACATTATTAGTATTAATTTTTATTATTTTTATGAGTATATATTTTAGTCTTTTATAATATTTATATTACAGTCACACATAATATTTTAATGAATCTCTTCAATTTCGTAGAACCATATACGTCCTATATGTATAGTATATTTTATATTACATTATAAACTATAATAGGTATGAGCATTAAATAATGTATATTTTATATTTTATATAAATCGGATTGCAGCTCGTGTGATGTTCATTTTAACCATTACGCAGACGATATGAAATTAAAATTTAAAAGAATTACTCATCTTGTATATGCACAGGAAAAATATTGTTACCTGAATTCGCGCCGTTTACCAAAAGATAGTCGGCAGGGCTGCAACGATTGGTTTTTTTGTATATAACGATTTTAAAGCGACATATTTTTATATAAAAACTGATCATCGCTATGGGTGGTAGGGAAGTTTCGTTAATGGCATAAGTCCCTGGGCACAGAGTTTACGGGTGAGAAACCATACATAATAATATTATATTATATATATTGTACGACGACAATTTTTATATTCTATTCAACGATATTATGTACATAATAATGAATTTATAGAATAATCGAAAAGGAAGTCACATGCCTCGTGTAATCGTAAATTATATCACCTTACCCGTGTATAAGTAAAGTAAGAATTGAATAGTACATACAATACGAATATATTACATTATATACAAAATTCGATGTACAAAAGACACGCGTTGAGTCAGACCTGGTGGATTTTATACTATATTATATATTATTATATATTGCATAATACATTATACGCGAACTGCTTGCAATATTCTCTTTTCTCTCGACATACGTCCGAAACGTCTATTGTGCAGCGTACGAATTCGGTACGATAATATAATAAAATAACAATATGAGCATATATTGCCCAAATATAATATTTTTTTGACCGACACCGCATCGTGCGGCGACAACGCGCGGTCCGCGGCCGTGGGAGTCCGCAGGCCTCGGGAACTATAGGCTGGCGACGGATACCGCGGTTCCGGTAAATGCGTATACGTATACAATATTATTATGTATTATCCGATAATGCCGTGTTCAATATTAATGAAATCTACGGCTATGGGTGGCCATCTGCACGCTGTAGTTATTACGTGTATATACTGACAAAACTATATATAATAAGCGAAATATAGGTGTATATATATTACTAAGCCGACCGCTAACGGTACCGTGGTACTATTCATGTAAACAAACGAAATAAAAAACATATAAAATAGGAAAAAGTAGTGAATTAACACAGGACGTTTACCGTTGGACACTATATAGGTATATATTATAATTAAACAGAATACTGAGTGCGACGAATTGCGATCGACAGCTATATACATACGATGTCATTTACTGCACGGTTATCATCATCATCAATCATCGTAAATAGACGGCGGAACCGCACGTTTCGTAATATCGTAAAAGTTTAAAATTATATATATATAATATAATTACTATAAATGAGTCCGTCTACAAAAGACGACGCCGATCACGAGATCGTCCGAGAATTTCATCATCGTCTTGCGCTGCTATTATATACTTGTATCATAGTTATATATTATTATATTGTACATGGCGTGTCACACACACACATACACACACACGCACACACACACATACACACACACACACACACACACGCGCGCGCGCGCGCGTGTGTGTGTACAACTCAACAGCATACAGTAGTTATATAATAAGATTATAAGAACATACGACAACAATAAAACGTAGAACGTTGTTATGCGTATGATGGACGATATAGACTTGAAGACTATATATTATGCAGGCGTAGAAGACGATTGCGCCGATTGGCTAACGGGTATTTCGCTGCAGAATGTTCGTGAACGGCACACGCGTAAACGAACTCATTCCAAAACGTTCATTTGCAAAATTTGTCGTCGTCCGTTATTATTGTGATGATTTGCTACATGTCACGAATTGTCGCATGCATGTGGTTGATAACGCGATGATGGCAGTCCTACAGTGGCCTTAACAATTTCGACCCCATCGTGCATGCACCACGAACACAACTATTGAACTATAAGATTTTGTTTCCAGCATTGGAAGTTCCGTTTGAAAATTTATGATAGGCCCTTTTCTCGATAACAATTTCTCAAATTTTCCTTTCACTCAAAGGCGCTAAAAGAGTGTTTAAAAAAGCTATTGAGCCCCTCTAATTAGAAAGTTTACTTTTTCTCGCCATTAAAAATGATACCACAAAATGTATACTTTTCCCCTTATTGCATTTATGCTTCCACTAGTTTGGAGAGTACTTTAATTTTATTACTTTGCTTATTCTTAATAAAAATGTCATCTATAACAATTATTTATATATTAATCTCACATAAACTTGTCAATAAAATAATAAATTATTGATAATTTTAAAATATAGTAAATACATATAAATACTAAATAATAATTATTACCTAATGAATAAAAAATAGTAAAATTAATAAATGTAATTTATTATTAATTAATAATATTATAAATGTATTAATGCATTTAAAAATTAAATGTATACTCTGTTCAGCGAGAAAACACACCAGAACATCGTAACCGGTTCCCCTACGATAGAGTGTCGCATGGGGATGCGCAGTTGAACCGATTTTTGTAAGCCGCAGCGAGATCCTAGCTGAACAGAGTATATAGGTACGGATGTAGACGCCTCTTTAAGGGACTCAGAATTTGGCGTCCCGGGGCAATTGCTCTCCGTCTCCTAGAATTATTTGACAATTCAAAAATATCAGTCTTAGGTATATATAATATATGTGAAAATGAAAACATTTGAGGCCTATGTTCTCGGAAACTACTGAACTGATCGTTACAATTTTTTTTTTTAATTGAAAAACTCATTGCAGAGAAGGTTTATGGCATTTGATCGACTCTCTAACTTAATAAACAAAGGAGTTATAAAAAAAAATTAAAAAAAAAAAACTAAAACTGAAAATGCTTTTTTTCAATGTCATTTAAATTATTTGTGTTTATTTATAAGGTTACCATTGGTTATATATTTATATCAAAACATCTAACAACAGCTTTATAACTAGGGCTCGGATTTTAAAGCATAATAAATAACAAAAAAAGCATAAAATTGTTTAAAAAAAGCAAAAATGAAGCATATTTATTTTTAAAAAAAGCAAAAAAAAAGCACGACTATAAATTAACACGAATTAGTTATAATTTTATAAAACTGAATAAAAAAAAATTGAAAAATTAATTTAAATTAAAAAAAGAATTTACTACCACGTATTTGGTAAGATTTTCAGAAGTGAAACTGACTCTATTGTCTGACAGGATGTTTTATACATCGAAAACGAACGCTCTACATCCACTGAAGTGATCGGTGCATACTTCATGCAAGAGGTTTTGTTTAAATCAAACCCATGATAATTAATTTCATCTGATGAAACGCCACACAGTATAGTGTTAATGTCCAGTAATTGTTTCCAGCCTTTGTTTTTCAAAAGAACACGATTTAGTTTACCAGAAATAGCAGTTGCAATATCTCCATGAGCTTCATTTAACTTTTTTTCTGCATTTAACACAATATTTATATATGTTGTCAAC